>CM064563.1:3522649-3625540 GCA_032716605.1 Paralithodes platypus
GTTTTATATATAAATATTATTTCAAACACTTTTCCAAATCACCCCTATGGGGGTAGTGTTGACGACCCCCCCCCCAACCTCCCTTTTTTGTCGGTTTCCCAGGAGGTGCTAATCCACATTTCATTGAGGTAGGTAAAAGGCAGTATATATGATTTGAGGGTAGACAAAAAGGCGGAACACTGCCTATAGCGACGTGTATGAATGTGATTGAGGCTAGGGACAAAAGACCCCACCCCGCAGAACTATAGCGAGTGTATGAATGTATGTATGAATGAATGACATGGATGTATGAGGTGGACCAAGTAAGCAGATGGATGGATGAGACTTTCGAAACTTATGGATGTAATGGGTGGATGTTGCTGGATGATGATTGAAATGCATGTTTTGTGGGTAGTATTGCTATTCCACCATATGAAATGATTGGAATGACATAAATTCAGTGACCCGGTACTTTCCGAAATAGATGAATGAATGAAGTTATGACTGACATGAATTTATACAAGGGCTAATTTGACAATAGTATGACAGGAATGATTGAATGAGTTATGAATGATTGGCACAGAAAGGAGGAGGGTTCTAAGGCTGTTCCAGTGGGTGGTAGCGGTGTATGCAAGGAATAGGACAGAGTCCCCACATTACACAGGACTACACTGGGAACGCGAGTCCCTCGTATGTCGGGGGCCTCCGTGTCGTGTGTGACTGCAGACGTAGGCACACATTCTTTACGGCCACCCTGCCAGACAGCAAGTTGGTTAGGGTTGGCAGGTACAGTCACAAGCCTGTGGGTCAAGAGTGTAGTCACCGGCACTCAAGGAGGCTGGGCAAATCCACCGATCGCCCTCGGAAGTGGTTGCCGCATGTGTGGTTCCGTGCTTACGGAGGGATGGCCTCCGATGATGTCCTTGTGAGAACAGCCTTCCTACAGAGGTCTTCTTTCCTGCGATGTGTGTCATCCACAGGTTGTATGCCGTTGAGGACACAGTGACATCAAGAAGAGGAGTACGGCCTTCTCTGTACCATTTACAGGTCTTCCTCAGGCAGTCAACAGCAGTGGTCTGCATATCACTTTTGTCCACCAGCCGCATGTTCACATTATACTCTAGCACAGCGTCAGGTTTGGGAGATAATCCGTTACAGTTTTGTTGCCTGTTGACACGGTCCTGCAGGTATCTCCTCTTCCCGCTTCTAGCAAGTGCGGACTGGTTGGTACGGTGGGAGAGGACATTGACTGGCTTTGTGTCGTGCCAACAAATAGCCAGTATGTTCTCACTGCTGCTCTTCTTCCGCAAGATGTCTCCTTTCCGCGCCCTCTCAAACCCGGGCCAGTGTTTCCAGTTTGCCCTAACAGTTCCACAGCTTCCCGTTCTCCTTGTAAGGAGATACCTGGCAAGGAGAGGAGAGGTGTAGAAGTTGTCAGTGAACAGGACACGGTTGGCATCTAGATACGGCCCTATCAGTGCCTTGACAACTGACCCTGAAAGACCCAAAGGGTTCGTCCGGAATGTCCACATCAGTAGCGGTATATATGATAAGATCCAGCACGTATCCTGCCTCGCAGTCACCCAGACCAAAGAATTTGATCCCGAAGCGGTGACGCTGCGACGGAATGTACTGCCGGAAAGAGAGACTTCCACGGAAGAGGACCAAGGACTCATCGATCACGACATTCTGGAAAGGTTTGAAAAACCGGCGATACCTGTAGAGGAGGGAGTTCAGAAATGGCCGTACTTTCCAGATCTTGTCGGCTCCGTGTGGCGCAGTGTTATCCACAAAGTGCAAGCACTCAGAATTTGCCTATACTGGTCCCTTGGCATGTAGGTGTTGAACACTGGCGTTGCTATGATATCATGCATAACCCAATAATCTAACATGTTGTGTTTCTTTATGTGGGCCATGAGCATGGTGAGGGCCAAAAACACGAGGAGTTCGCCAATGTTAATGGGTGTCCATCTCCGCATGTGGGGCGACATCATTTCATCGGCGTGCTGGCGACTATACAGGTTTGTCTGTGTGACAATGTCCCCGAGCAATTGGTCATCAAAAAATGCCCGGAAGTAGTCGTAAGGGGTTCATTCTCCGAGCAGGGAAAGGCAGGCTGGACGCCATTCGGTGCCTTGTGAAAGAGGGGTGGTTGACCAGGCATATTCCGAGGCAGGCAGTCCTCCCACTGAAAGACAGGTGGTGGTACCGCGTTCCTGGCCCCTCCTGGGGCACCTCCTCTGGCACCTCCTCTGGCACCACCTCGGGCCCTTCCCCGGGCACCTCGCTGTGGCTGTGGCTGTCCCTGCTGTGGCTGTGCCTGCTGTGGCTGTCCCTGCTGTGGCTGTGCCTGCCCGTTGTCAGAGTCGCTTTCCGGCAGCGGGGATATCCTGGCTTCCGGCTAATCGGGAGAGCTTGGGCCGGCATCGCTCTCCTCCCAGTTCAGCAGACGCCTGGTCACCCGACGCCTGGTCACCCGACGCCTGGTCACCCGACGCCTGGTCACCCGACGCCTGGTCACCCGACGCCTGGTCACCCGACGCCTGGTCACCCGACGCCTGGTCACCCTCGTCCGCGACATCTCGGGTGGCGTTGCCAACGGGGGGGGGATTTTCACCTGCAGCTGGTGTAGAGGTCGCTGGACCTGGACCAGCTTGTGCATGGGCGGGGGTAGTTGGCATCTGGTCTACCCCCGAGATGGTCAATGGCCTGGTCCGATTTGCCGGTCAGGGACTGTTACCTATGCAAAATGTGGGAATGGTATTTCGTATGAGGGATGTGCAGCACAAATATTCAATCTTTCGTTGTTTGGTTGTTTGTATTACCGTAAGAAATTTACTGAACGCCTGCAAATAATACGCTATAAAATGCTTGCAATCAAAATCTCAAACAATTTCAAGGTCACATGCAATTATATATGTATAGGTAGACCCAGAGAGGAAGAGACGAGAGAGTGTCCTGATAATATAACAATGTTACATATGTATCATATAATTTATATGAAAAAATAATATATACGGTAGGCTTACATCTGTTCCCCACAATCATATAATGCCAAGCACAAATATTCAATCTTTCGTTGTTTGTATTACCGTAAGAAATTTACTGAACGCCTGGAAATAATACGCTATAAAATGCTTGCAATCAAACTTTCAAGCAATTTCAATGTCACATGCAATTATAAAAGTAATTATATAGGTAGACAGAGAGAGAGAGGTCATGTGGGTGGGCCCTTGTAGTACACCGCCTGACCACCAGGTTTCGCTTTCCACCTAAATTAGGGTGGGAATACGCCCACGGACTTAACACCTTACGAGCGGCCTAGGCGGTTTATTTATATGTACCGCCCAGCGGGGTGTTTTTACCCAAAATAGGGCTGTTTACGTGATCATTTTCATGCCTAAATAAGACCCAGAGCGTAAAACAAGTATATATCCCTGAAAGGGCATAAACAGAGCTTTCCAATGACACCATAACGATCCTTTTATGATGGCTAGTTTTCTTGCAACAACCGTGCAACGCGAGTGCAAAAAGCATGTAGTTCGGCACTTTCCCCATACAATTCCGTATATAGCGAGTGAGAGAGGGAGGGAGGAGGTGGGATTCGTGTCAGTAGGTTCGCCGCGGTGGTCTGGAGCAGTCATACGCTCGCTACTCTCCTGCCACCACTTGTCTCTCTCTCTCAGCAACATTACGTGCTGAAATTGCCACACGACCTATGTCGAGCGCCTCCAGATTTATTATACTCGACTTATGTTGCTCGCCGCTAATTAAGGGTTAAGTCCGACCCCGCCATTTAGTCCAATTTTCTCTTATCGGACTTAAGTCCGACCCCGCTAATAAAGGGTTAATACCGGGGATATGGTGAATGTATTCGTATGGTAGCGTTTCTGGGGAACCACGTTCCACGAACGAAAGATTTCCTAAAGTTATTATGTAAGTTTTGATGTGCGCGGAGGAAACGACGCACCTCACAAAATAAAAGCGCCAAGTGTGTTCAGATCACTAATAGTACTACAGCGACCACGGAGGTGCACGTTACACTCCCTCTCAGTCGCTCCCGCCAGTTTGCTCTCGAGTGAACTGCAACACTGACTTGGATTTACTTCAGTGTGTGCAAGCCCACATCAGTGGCTGCAAGTGAACACACATGTTTAAAGTGCTTAACTTAGAGAATAACTATCTAAACTCTGTTCCAGTAATGGGCATTCCACAAGAAAAGGTCAAACAAGGTTAGTATTGACTGGACTTCGCTTAAAGCGAGTGATGGTGTTTTGGGGATGGAAAAGTGAAATATGCCAGATGTGTATGTGTGTCAATCAATACTAACTTATAATTTCCCTTCTTTGCAGCGCCTTTGCCAGTTCGGGAATACCTTGACCACAACACTCACTCCCAATACCACTTCGAGCGCCAGTACAGAGTGGAAGTGGAGGATATACTGGGTGAGGGGGGCTTTGGCCGAGTATACGTTGGCTTCAGAATTAAGGACAACCTACCAGTGGCCATCAAGCAGGTGTCCAAGTCCAGAGTGACATCATGGGGAACGGTGAGTGTCTTTTGGGTTTGTTTGTTTTTCTAGGCTAAGGTGTGGAATTCGTGTTTGCATAGCCAGTCGCTTTTAATCGATGGAAGAATTCGTGTTTTGATAGGCCTATGTATTTCTAGGTGGTTTTCATCTATGCCTACAGTAAATTCGTGTTATGATATAACTTAACTTTTGTTTTATCTAAAGTGAAAATCGTGTTTTGATGGCGATCACATTAAAACCTAAATTATTCTGAAGTCTGAACAATAAGCATATTATACATTCGTATTCTGAAAGTAAAAATAGCATTTTAATTTCGATCCCAGTTTTTAACAAGATTCGTGTTTTGAGTACCTTTGACTTTTGCGTAAGTCGGTAATTTTGTTTACCAGGCCACTATGTTCACACATTCACCTGTACGCTCTGGTTTATGTTCACACATTCACCTGTACGCTCTGGTTTATTTATGTTCACACATTCACCTGTACGCTCTGGTTTATTTATGTTCACACATTCACCTGTACGCTCTGGTTTATTTATGTTCACACATTCACCTGTACGCTCTGGTTTATGTTCACACATTCACCTGTACGCTCTGGTTTATTTTATAGTTATCTTTCGTTTTAATGCTAAAACACGTGCTTAGTATTTTGGAAACACGTGAGCGAATTGGTGTATTGATTAACAATTATTTTTGTTTAATAATATAATATCATTGGTTGTTGTTGTTGCTGTTCCCCAAGCTGCCTGGCCGAACAGCCCCAAGGCCCCGAGCAAGGCCAAGGCCATAACCGAGCGCCCCAACAGAACCCTCCCTGCCGACCACAATAAAGCCTGGGTGACCGAAGCCACTCCATGGCGGGCAGCTGAGGAGGGTGCAGAAACGCCCGGGAAACCAAAGCCCCACCCAGGGCCCTGTGCCCCTCAGCAATTATGAAGAGAAAGTTAAGGGGCAAAGGAAAAATGTGACGCTTTGGCTTCCAATCTTGGTAGATTGGGAGGTCAAATCCACGGAAGAGATGCGGTCACTTGAGATCTAGAAAATATATAAGTAAAAGGAACAGTCAGAGTAAGCTATGGGTATGGCAGAGATCGCTCAGTTCTCACTCTGATAGACCAGCCCAATATATCATTGGTAATAATTATTGGTGTAGGGCCAACTCGGCCCTTTTCCAACTCGGCCCATCTAAGATTACCAACTCGGCTCACTTACTACCCACTCGGCCCGTCTTGCATTACCAACTAGGTACCAACTCGGCCCGTCTTTCATTACCAACTCGGCCCATTTATTTGAAAATCTTTAATCAGTGTTTTGAACAATGGATGCAAACTTGAGTAGTTTGAATTAACATAATTAGGTCCGCCAAATACAATGTAGGCCCACCAATGATAAAGAAAGGGTTCAAACAAAAACGACACCTTTTCCAGTCTATCGGAGATAGTGGGGGTGCTTGAAAACGCGGCTCACTGATTTGAAAGAGATTTAACTATCAAAACACGCAACGTTGACACCTTTAATAATCAGTGCTTCGAACAATGTATTACTTCAGTGGTTTGAGTCAATAGCCTATAAGTAGGTGCACCACTGATAAAGAAAGGATTCAAAGAAAATTAATGATACAATGAGTGGAGTCAACTACATACGATATATGTAATAATACTTTTATTATATATAAACTTAAATGTTTCGAAGATGATTAAGCAGTGATCGAGTGTGAGTGAATCACACTCGAAACAGTGCAAAGTTAATTCAGTTGTTGAAACTGTAACAAATCTTACAGTTTCTTACACTGCATCGTTACAACGAACATAAGGACTAATCAATTAATGCTTAGTATGCTTTAAGGATGTGCGTCCTTTGCGGAAGGGACTGCAGTGTGATTGCAATCTATGGCAACACCGAACCTGTGGTACTGGCATCACAAGGAAAGCATACAGAAAAGCAGTGCGAGAGCGGCTGGGCATCAACTGGAATTGTAATTTTTGCTATGAACAATCAACAAATTTGCACCCCATCGCAGAAAGTTCGACTTTCACAGGCTGAACACCCACAGGAAGAAATAATGGTTATTATATATTACCAATGACTCTTGTAATAATAAAGTTGTTTAACAAAAATTAAAAGCAGTGTCTCACCACGTTGCTCTCTATGTTTGAATGCTAGAGGTCCTTCCTAAACTAACTAATAAAGATTATGTATAAACATATACATATTATATTTTGTCACGGACTCTTGTAATAATAAAGCTGTTTTAAATTGTTTATAGGCTAGTCTGTTGATTTAGCCTACTATTCGATGCGTAGAGTAGCCTAGAATAAAGACCATAAGCAAGGGCATTAGGCCATGTGGTCCGAGTTGGTATTTCATGGGCCGAGTTGGTAATGGGCCATGTGGGCCGAGTTGGTATACAATGGGCCGAGTTGGACGGTATTCATAATTATTAGCCTACCCTGGGCTACATTAATTTCCGTGCCTGTGCTAGTTTAACTTATACAAACATACGACTTAAAATCTGTCTCTAGCAATGACAGGTGTTTCTTAACTTTATTAAAATATTTCGTAGGTAACTATAATGAATAAGCAAAATGGAGTCATGTAAACTGAAAGGGCTAAGAAACTTGATCACACCCCGTCTGTTGAAGAGTCCTTGGCAAGTGCGACTCGTAACCTACTTCCGAGACACTGGTATCTCTTGGCTGTTGCTAGTCTGATCTACTCTTTCACCACCCTAGTCTTAAAACAGCTGGGGAAGGCTGATACGTGTTGAGAAACTAATACAAACTAATACATTACATTAAATATATCTTGGTAGTTGTGCCCAGTTTCCTAAAGTATAAACATTCACTTTCCGCATATTTTGCCCAAGGCCTTCCTTAAGCTGAATAAAATCGTCAAACCAATTGCTACTGAAAAGGTGATAAGTTTTAACACTGGAGTTTATTTTACTTTCCATGGTCGATAAATACTTGCCGTTCACCTTACCAATTCTAGTATTTCTGAAATGTTGTGACGTTTAAATGAACTAAAATGTTAAAGGCGGATAATGTGTTTTTATCTATTTGGACTTAGCCTACAAGAGTTATAAATCCTATAAATCCTTTCATCCCAACACAAAACTGGCATCCGCATGGAATTAGGTCACAGAACTTAGTAACTCTCGGATACGGTTGTTTACAGTATCACGCGATAACAAGTGGAAAGGCCGTGACTGGCTTGTAAACAGAATGAGTGAATAATGTTTAGGAATGTCATAGTGTAGTGGAGTTGTAACATTCAGGCACCAAGAGGGCAATCGGTACTAAATAGGACAAGAATTGCTCACAAGGTGATACAAGCATAAAACTTTCCACAATAGTTCACAAAGACCTATTTTACAATTTCAGGGCAGAAGCCACCGAGATTTCAGTGTTGCATAGCAACGGTTGCTAGGCAAATCATTTTCCTTAGCAACCGGCAGCAACAATGCAGTTTCTGGAAAACTGAGGTGCTATGGTTTTTTCTCAACTCCTTGTTCTAAAAAACATGTAGCATTGCATTTGGAGATCATATACAAGAATTATGTGGCATAAAATCCAATTTAGGGCAAGTCAGGCTATAAAAATGCCACTCCTAAAGCTTCAGACACTGTTGTCACAGTCACTTTTGCATTTGCAGTAGGCTGTGCATTTTAGATGCGCATCAACACATTTGCAGTCTGTGCATCCTCCTCGGCAAGAACACTTCAGTAGTTCTGGGCAGGTTGCACTGGCTTCGGGCAAGTTAGACCACAGAGGCCTCCCCTTTTCTGGGCAAGTCCATCCCCACTCACTTGGAGAGGGCAACTGTCGTTCTGGCACCGGAGCGAAGATTCACTTTTGAGGAGACTGACTTTGTCCCCTGATTTGTTTGATCGTTTGCCTTGGACATTGAACAGTACCACCTTGTCCTGGTAATTGTTGGTGTGATTGGCTTAGTATTTGTTCTGAGCCGCTCTTCCACAAATGTTGCATACTGCTCCTGACCCTTTGATGCGAGAGTGGTTAGACATTCGACTGACTGCTCATCCATGATGTCCATACAAGGAGTCTGAGAAGGTCCTGCCCTTCCTCCTCAAATGGGCTCCCCATGTCCTCCATTACACTAACTACCGCCTGAACCTGTCCAGCAAACAACTTCTGGGTTGACCGGGTTTGTTCATGATGGTTTCTTTGCCCAGAACTTTGTTTGTTTCCCTACCATGGTCGCTTCAAACTCAGAAATTACTCTGACAAGTTCTGGTCCTGCCACTGCCCATCTCAAGAGGGAGTTTGCATCCTGGGTAAGCCCGATGATTCCGCCTTCATCCTTCATTACTCCATTGTTTTGTTCATGGCAGTGATCGACAGCAATGAGGGAGAATTTTCTCTGGGATTTTTCCACAACAAACTTGCCTTGCTGAAATTCTTTGGCAACATCTGGATGAGTGTGAGATAGACTGCTCATGTCACGGACATCCAACATGCGTAGTGGGTGTGGTTGAGACTGAAGAACCAAGGTGTCAATTTCTTCAATGTATCCACATACAAATCAAAGTCACCAGTACGTAGTGATCGCACAAATGTGAACAAGAGAAGTTCCAGCTCTAGACTCGTATGCCAGTACATGAACTGAGGACTTTCAGCTTTTCGCTGTTCACACCATGTGCTGAAAGTGTCTGGATTCTTCGGAATTGTTTGCAACATATCCATCATAAGCCTTCTTGAGAAGGATGTACAATGCACATGCAGTGACTTGGTGAGCATGACGGGTTCGAGTCACATGTGATGCCTTCAGGAAGGACTCAGCAATGCCTGGTGTGGCAACATCAGCTTCCTGGAGAACTTCCACCCAACCACTTCCATCAAGCCAATGACCCAAAGCTTTCAAGCCTGTCATTTCAGTGTGTAGACCCCCCATAAGCATTACAAACTTGTCCTCACCAAACAGTTCGGACATATTCCATTGCAGCTTCTTCAGTGTAGCATACAGAGGTTGGTCCCCACTAATCACTGGAGTCTGGCCAGGGTTGAGGTGATGAACTGCTGACTTCACCACTTCCATGCAATGCCGAAGCATAGATGGTGAGCTGGCTTCCTCAACAAAGAGAGGCATCATGGCATTCACAGATGGCAGAATGTCTGGGTCTGGCACTCTGCTGGCATGGTATGCTGCCCAAGACAAAGTCGCCTCTGCTGATATGTCATCTGCATGATGTTTCTCAACATGACTCAGCCAGTCATATTCCTTGTCCATGTCCTTGGTCAAAGGGGTGTTGGAAGAAGCCAGGTCTGCAGGGATGGGTGGGACAAAGACGTCATTTTTTGGCAACCGTGTTGGTTTCAGTTCAGTGTACGAAAGGGGCAAGTCGCTCATTTTCCTCAACCCCCTCTCTTGAGTTATTGAATTAGTGAATCCTTGGCCATTGTCTTCATCTTCACAGACATCTCGCGGAGTGAGATTCTGGAACAAGGACAAGCTGGTGCCATGGAATGAACTTGTAGATGTCGCAGAGCTAGGGTTGTGGTCGATGTTGTCTGCAGCACTGGTGATGAAATGCCCTTTGCGAAGTTGAGGAGGACAGACTGTGCCAATCTGATGGTAATAGTCACAGACGTTATTACCCAATGATGTGATCAAGTCCATTGTGCGGTTGTATGATGCCGACATACCAAGAGTATATAGACTCTCAATCAACTTTCTATCTCTGGTTAGTGCATGAGCCTTAAGACCTACATAGACGGGTAGTGGCGTTTCACGATCTTTGCTGTGATATACTTGTGGATTTCTCACAGAATCCCTGCGTCTCTTGATGCTGTTGTACACCAACAGCTGAGCAATGGATAGTATTGGTTGGCTGATAGTTGTGTTGGATGTTTGATCTGTGATGTTTGAACCATTGATAAGCATGCTGACCAGTGACAAAAGGGACCGTGGAACAGACTCCACTTGGCTGTTATGGCCAAACGATCCAGAGAATGTTATTTTGTGTGCGAAGATGTCCTGTCGGATCATTTCAGCAATTTGGGTCATCATGACACTCTGCTCGTCTCGATCAGTCTGATATCCTTCTCGGAGAATAGAGCCAACATCTTCTTCACAAGCCATGAACACATCTCGTCCTTCTTTGTAAGCTTTCATCCTTGGGAGATGCATGAGAATGCGGTCTTTCAGATGCTTACTGTTTAGTCGTGCAGTAACATCCACTCCAAGTTGATTTAGCCTGTCAGTGTAGAGCTTCACAAGATCTGCAAGTTTTTTTTTTTTTTTTTTAAAAGAGACAATGAACAGAGGAAGGAAAAACACAGATAAAACAAAAAGGTCCATGTGCCTAAAGGCATCCTCCATTCATAAAAAATTTGTAACAACTGGATTTAAACATTTGTTGATTGTAAGTTTGTGGAAAGCAATTCGAGGGAAGTGAATTCCAAAGAGTAGTAGCTCTGGGGATAAATGAATTCTGATAAGCAGAAGTTCTGCATTGTGGAGGAGAAAGTGTAAATTCATGGGCGCTCTCAGCTGCCCTAGTTCTACGGGGAAAGATGTGGAGAGGCGGCACAATTGAAGCAAGTTCCTCGGAACAATTGCTGTGAAAATATCTGTAGAATAATGCAAGGGATGCAACGTTTCTTCGTATGGCTAATGTAGGAAGGTCCTGTGTGATTGCAGGGTTATTGATTAATCTAATAGCTTTATTTTGAATTTTGTCCAACTGCCTCAATGCAACCACTCCACTTCCACCCCACAGAGGTGAACAGTAATCCATCTGAGAGCGCACATGACTTTTATATATTACGGCCAACTGCTCGTCAGTGAAGAATTCTCGAACTCTGTACAGGAGTCCCAGTTTTTTAAAGGCATTCTTAGCAATGCTTCTAACATAATGTGTCCAGCTCAAGTTAGTAGCTAATGTTACCACGAGAATGTCAATACTAGGGGAAGTGGGAATATTTACATCATTAAAAAATATATGGGAGTCAGTGAGATTCTGTCGGTTAGAAAATTGAATGTACTTGGTTTTCTGTGCATTAAAGGAAACTAGATTCTCTTGTCCCCATTCATTAATTCTAGAAAGGTCCTGGTTCAGAGAAATTGCAGTGTTTATTTTTGAATTTATAAGATCGGGTTGGGTGAAAGAATTGGTAAATGTGAAGGAACTGTGGAGTGTTGAGTCATCTGCGTAGGAATGTATTGGATTATGAGTGGTAGATATGAGATCATTGATATGAATGAGGAACAGAGTTGGGGCCAAAACTGATCCCTGGGGAACACCAGCATTTATTGAGTGAAATTGAGAATAAAGGCCATCTACCATTACACGTATTTTTCTGTTATGAAGATAAGAAATTAGTGGAACTAATGATGCAAGGCCGTAGTGTGACATCTTCGACAATAAGGATTGATGCCAGACTCTATCAAATGCCTTTGATATATCCAGTGCTATTGTATGTGTTTCACCATGTTGGTCTGTAGCTTGGTTGATTTGATGCGTAAGAAGGCAAAGAATGTCTGCAGTTGATCGACATCGTCTAAAACCATATTGCCTATCACTGATTAATTTATTATTCTCCAGATGCTTAATTATGTGATTATTTAATATAATTTCAAAAACTTTGCCAAGAGTGGAAGTTATAGCTATTGGTCTGTAGTTTGATGGATCTGAAGAGGCACCTTTTTTAGGAACTGGATGGATGTTTGCTTCTTTCCAGGGTACTGGGAAGCATGAGGTATGAGTACACAGACGGAAAAATTTTGCCAATACAGGAGCGAGCACCAAGGAGCAATTCTTAAGTACTATTGGAGGAATTTCATCTGGACCAGGAGCCTTATCTACTGAGAGATTCTGCAAAATAGTTTTGACATGTCTGGTGTGGATCTTAAGTGAGGGAATTTCAGGTGAATTAAAATTAAGTACAGGGACATCTTGATTTATTTCATCTAAGGTTGAGTTGGTGGAGAAAATATCTGCAAGAAGGTTAGCTTTACCTCGTGGGTCACTTACAAGATTGCCAGTCGGAGATTTTAATGGTGGAATGGATGAAGCAGTAGTGAAGTTGGATTTGAATGAGTTAAGAGTAGACCAAAATATTTTGTTATCATTTGGATTATTTAGAAGTTTATTTGCCTGCTTATGGGGAAAGTTTGATTTAGTTAGGTTTAATACAGTTTTGGCATGATTTCTGATGTTTCTAAAGTAATTAAAGGCTTCATGTGTTTTTGATCTTGTGTATGCATTGTAGGCTATTGCTTTTTGTTCAGTTACTTTAGCACAATTATGGTCAAACCATTTAGGTGAATTAGATCTTTTACTGTACTTTTGATGAGGAATAAAAGTTTCCATTCCAATTTTTACAAAATCTTGTATGTGGCTCAAGGTGGAGTGTGCATCATTAGAAAAGAAAGAGGTCCAGGGAATATCAATAAAGAAACCTTGAAGACCCTCCCAGTCTGCCCTATCGTAATGCCATTTAGTCACCAAAACAGGTTCAGAGTGGGAAGGTGTGGTAGGTGATAGACAGGTGGCCTGTATCAGACAGTGATCAGAAGATCCAAGTGGGGACCTCACTGTAACATCATAATTTTCTGAATTGGTTGTTAAAAATAAGTCCAGTAGGTGGGAATTATGATTAGGATTATCTGGTACACGGGTGGATTGGTTGACTAGTTGAATGAGATTAAATGAGTCTGCAAATAGCTCACATTCAAGACCAGCATCATCAGTCCTGGCTGAATGAGTGAGCCATTCAACATTATGGACATTAAAATCACCCAACACAGTGATTTCAGAAGAAGAATTTAAGTTGAGGACACTGAGTTGTGAGGACAGAGAATCAAAAAGACTTTGCTCTGGAGGAGTATTTGGGGAACGGTAGATGCAACATATGTATTTAAATTTACCAGCAGAAATTAATTTGTATATAGAGTAATCAAAATAGGGGCAATTGAAACTAGTAACCTCCTCCAGGGCAATTTCAGATTTTGCGAAGCAACATACACCACCTTTAGGTCTGAAATTTTGGAGCAGTTGATAACCTGGAAAATTAAATCTAGATGTGTCAGATGTGGATGTTACTTGAGTCTCTGTCAAAAAAAGGAGAGTAGGGGATTCTGCTTGAAGAAATTGGTGTACAGAATTGATGTTAGAGTGAAGTCCCCTTATATTACTAAAGAAATAGCTGTACTGACAAGTCTGAACACCTTCACATCCTCATCTTGCCTCTTCTCCTCAATGTAGGAAATCAGCTGAGCCAAAGCAATTCCTTTACATGTCTGGTCATCTGAGGCATCCTGATCCTGTGATACCTTTGCACGTGCTCTATTGTACAGGTTTGTAAGGCAGTTTGCATGATACTTTGCCTCCTGGGCAATAAGGTCTCCTGCACTTAATTTTGCAAGAAGATTTTTCATCTTGTAGATCATGTGCGCATTTCCTCACACGAAAATCTAGTTGAAATGTACAGACTTCGCGGAGGTTCTCCTTTGTTTTCTGCTGGGAACAAAAGAAGCATTTGGGACAATTGCTGCCAACTGTTCCACTTGAGGCAGTATCACCACCACTGCTAGTGCTATGTGTGATAATTCGTTTTGAAGCAGTCCCATCTTCCTCAGACTTGTGCTTTCGTTTTGCGCGTTCCAGTTTGGTATGTGAAAACTTCTGATAACAAGATTTGTGCCACTTTGCATTCTGTTCTTTCAATGTTAATTGAATACCATTCCCATGGTCAAGTCGTGCCAGATTGATTTTGATTGGCATTGAGTCAAGGTTACTAAACTGTGTGATGTTGTCTACTATGGTTTCATAGCCTCTGTCAGTTGGTGATATGAGAGACTCTTTGGTCTCTAGTTGACAAAAAACAGATAGTCCAATTAGTTGCTTGAACAGATGAAGATGAGGCACTGGCCATTTCTGTGAATATTCAGTACGTCTTGACTATCACTGTGCGCAGATCAAATATATCAAACTTGCTGAAACTGGAAACAAAATATGATTAAGGCCGAGGGTTTATCCTTTTACCACCTTTATCAAATACATCTGTTGCACACATTCCTTTATTGGATACAACTAGGTTCAGTTTCCCTACACCTAGCCCGATCGTTCATCCAGTGCCATTTAAGTCCCGTGCGATCTGTACACCTTCCGGGTAATTCTTAAGCCCCGTTACCCTTGGCTCGGCTCTCCCGTGCTGGCACATCCTGTCAATTCAGGCGCGGCTATCTTACTACATCTACCAACTACAAACTACAGTTTAGTAGCTAGTGGATTTGGGGCTGTTAGATAGCATTTGGGACACTGATCTAGATGTACTAGTACTTATTAAAGTACTAGTATATCTAGATCAGCTGGCACTGAACCCCATGCTGAGTTACACAGCAGTGATGTCACCAGTGTGCCCTGGTTGTGTGCTGACATTCACTCTATTATATAGATATATATGCTTTTATACATCTTTTGAACCATTTTAGGAGTGAATATAGGAAAATAAATAAAAGTACAAAGTCATAAAACTTCATAGTAGTTCAGAAACTGCATCGTTGCTGCCGGTTGCTAAGGAAATTGCTTTGCCTAGCAACCGTTGCTATGCAATACAGAAATCTCGGTGGCTCCTGCTCTGAAATTGTAAAGTAGGTCCTTGTGAACATTTCCGGGAAGTTTCATGCTTGTATCACCTTGTGAGCAATTCTTGCACCCATTTCCTTGACTATTTATGTACGATGCGTGTTAAAATTAAAAGTAGAGCCGATAGATATGGGAATATGGCGATAGATAAGGATAGATGATTGGTGTGTTAATTGTGAAGTGTGTGTGTGTAGGCCTATGTGTCAATGGTATGCAGGTGTTTGTTGACGTTGGTGTTGTAACCATAACGTGTAGGTGTGTTAGTGATGGTTTAATGTTAGTGTGGTAAACGCAATCAATATATATATATTTTTGTTGTGGTCTTGTGTTTATCTGTTGGAATGAAAGTGTGTCATATTGTGATAATCGTTGCAGGGTTACTGATAAACTGCGATGCCGTTAGTGATTGGTGACGTAGGTGTTCTGAAAATGTGGTTTATTAGTGCGTGATTGGAAAGTACGGGAAATAGGATGTTGTGGTACAGTGGTGATCGTCCCCTAAACCACTCAGAAGACGGGTTCGTGTTTTGAAGGCTGGTACGGTGAGAGAGAGAGAAAGGGGGGGGGGGGGTGAATGTTTGGGTTCGCGGGATGGCGGCCTCGCGCGGACTTTCAATCAATGCTGCCTTGGGTTCGTACGGCCTTCGCTTTACGGTGTTGCGCAACCTTGTGTTTTCCGTAGTTCCTGGAAGGGGTGTGTATGTGTGGGTTAGCTGGGATGCGTGTACTTGAGTCGCTGCTTGTTGTTTGTAATTGGTATTTAGTTCTTGGAGTGCTTAGGGTAGAATTGCAAGGCTCAATGGTGTTGGAACTCAGCGAGTGACCTTTGCAAGTGTTTTTGTTTTGTTTTATGTGTGCAACCACATTTAGTTCCTGCTGGGGACATAGCTTGGTGAACTGAAATTGCACATTAAAATGGAATAGGTAGCTAAAATTTGGGATGCTTAACTGATGTAAGCTGGCCAGTGGTATTTCTTAAGTGGCTTTATTGGGAGGGCATCTGAGTATTTGATGTTCCAAAGGATGTTGCTATGGGTGTTTCAGTAGGGATGTGGGACGTTCCGAACAGGTTGTTCTTGTGGAGTGTTGTAATCGGAACTATCCACAGTTCCTGGAAGAGCCAGTTGGCCTAGATCCTGATTATTGTTGCTAGTTGGGTAACAACGCGATCAGCATTAGAATGTGCGACTCCTAAGATTGGAAAGTAAGGGAGGTATTGTAGTTTTATTAATTTGTCCCATTTAGAGGCTAATTTATGGAAGGCATGACAGGTGCGTGTATAGGAGAGGGGGGTGGGGGTAGCAGATTCGCCAGAGTACAGATTAAAGCCACGGTATTGATAGCAGCGCGGGACACGCCGCAAGGTATTCAACTTTAAATGGAAAATACGTCGATCTTTGGCAACAATGGCCAGCGCATGGTGACTGGACTGTTAGGGTGGGCGGGGGGGGGGGGGGGGGGAGATTTGATTTGATTGTTTTATTGAGAAATGTACAAATGTTACACAAGTATCATAGTTACATTATCTCAAAAAGGCGAAGGTGCATACGCAATCTTCACCCTATTTCTAGCTTAAACTATGTCATTACATATATAGTTAGAAGAGTAATACATTGATATTGAAGATTAATTTGAACACTACCTAAGTTTAGTATATACAGTATTATAATAAAGATATATCTAAAATACATGAGTCCCCGTTATAGACCTTGATCAGATTGTTTTTTTTTGTTTTTTTTTAAGGGCTGGGATGGAAGTTCCGGAGAAGTCGACAATGGTTGACATAGCAGCAGCCTGACGTTCGTTCTGGACCGTAACGAGACGGGAGTCATCATGGCGGGAGTGGAAGGTGACATCCCTGCCCACCTGCTGAAGGAGACGCAGGTGGAACAGGTCGTCATCTCCGGCGAGAGGAGCTGAGGCGGGGACTGAGAAGAACTTAATAAAGTCAGCAGGGGCAAATAGTGAGGATAAAGAGAGAACAGAAGAACGAGAGCGGGGAGCGGAAGGAACGGGAGGAGAGGGAAAAGAAGAAGAATGTGGAACGGGTGGGAGATACAGTTCGAAAGTGACTACACGAGAGGAAGGGGAAGAAACTGAGGAAGTGGAGGAGGACGAGGGAAGAAGAGTGGAAGAGGAAGCAGAGGAGAGAGCGAACGGACGAATGGAAGAGGGCCGATCAGGTAGAACGGAGTGGGACACTGAAGAGGACAAAGGGGCAGGAACTGAGTGAGCGGGTAGGGAGGAAGCGAACATAGAGGAGGTAGACGTGCCAAGAGAACTCTACACGACTAGGCTCGGAACTGTATGAGGAGCAGAGGTCGAATGGACGGTCACAGACAGTGCATGGGTCGGTAAAGGACCCGGTATAGTGGTAGGCAAAGATCTACCACCAACCAAGGAGAGGACGGGCAAGGAAGGAGAGACAGACACATCAGCCATATCATCGCCAGCGCCGGTGATCGAAGATCCAGAAGAAGGCTCCATAGACGAAGGTAATATGGTTCATCCGGGAGAAGCTCCACACCCACCACGGAGCCACAAATTAGAGGACAAGGTACATGCCCCAGGAGTCAAACCCGGATATACACCCCAACCCCCTGTGCCTAATGGGCGGTCAACTCGTCAGCATCGGGTCCAGCACAGAGGGCGAGATTTGACGATAAAAGATTCCCCTCGTGCGGGCACGTCAGGTACTACAGTTCTACAGGTGGAAGGGAACGCCGTCCACATCCACCCTCCACCAAAGCATAAAGAATAGTCCAGCCGGCAATGATAGAAGAAGGTGAAGTAAAGGAAAGGAAAAAGGTAGAGAGGGAAAAAAAAAAAAAAAAAAAAAGGCAGAAAAGAGGTACCTCGCAGGCTTCTGGAAACCAACGAAGAGGGAGGTCTTAGCCCACGAGGCCGGCGGGGCCCCAATCCTAAGAAGGGCTGTGGCCCCCCCGAGGAACAGAGGCCACCTGCTACGCTTCAAGCCCCGCCACCACGACAAGGTGGCTCCCTAACGGCGGGGGTTATAATGTTAAGTGTATATCGTAATATCTTTTATAGCCACTCCATATTCGTCTACTTTAGATACACAAAAATCTAATTCCTAAACGTGGACGTAAGGAAGCCTGTGTGTTCAATAGGGTAATGACCCAGCAATTTTACTCATCTTGCGAGCGCCATTGCTTTATGAGTCAGTCCTCGAAGCATAATGAGGCTTTACTTGTGATTTTTATTTATTTATTTATTTATTAATTATTATTATTTTTATCAGCAGAACACCTGCAAACCAACTGCAACATTGATATCACCATACCCTACATTATTAGCCACATATTACCACGTGTGAAAATGGACCTGTATTCCACTGAAATATCGTATATAGGTAGAAGTTTTTATTTTCGTTTTCACTCTCGCATTTCTTGTATATCTATCAATAACATTAAGCGTTTAATATCTCCGAAGTGATATTCACGTCAAAGATTATAGAGCAATATATTCATATTTCCGTCTGACAACTAAGTCCAGGAACACGTTTTTAAACACCCTGTATAAGGTGGGCGGGCTCTGAGATATGGCTACCAGGGCTGCCAACATGACAAACTATGTGTGGCTATAGCAGACGAAAAACTGTATACTTTCATCCTTTACCAACTGTACACCAGTTCTCTCTCACATATTCACTCGGATATGTACTGTACTTAAGTTATCTCTCAAACATCTAAGTCATAAATCATAATATGAATGTAATTTATCAATAAATAAGATAAACAGATAAAGTTACATCTATTGTCCCCCTATATTATAGGTACGGCAGGATGGTTCGGACACTGACTAACCATCACCACCCTCAGCTGTCCGAACCATCCCTAATCTAAAAAGTCAATTGTTGGGTACGCTCAGCTTTCACACAAGAGTTTATTTTTTTTTAATTAAGGCAATATCTTCTGCATGCAACACAGATTAAGCATAATAATGCATAATTCGCTGGTTGACATGTTCATGGGGGTACAGCTTATGATATAAACTGAAATTATAACATAGGAGGTGCAACAAAACATAAAATCTGATCTGCATCGAAAAGTGTGGCGTTTGTAGGCCCGAAATCCTGTGTGACTAAAGTAAACAAACTCCTCACTTTCATGCAAGATCTCGCGGCCTTAGGTCCCTTACGTTTCTCAGGAAATGCACTGTCCGAACCATCACCGCTCTCCCCTACTGTGGGTTAAACATACAAAGGTGACTCATAACATGCGCCCCTTGGATCGGATGGGTTAAGGAAACCATGCTGGCGATCTGAAAGTAGATTATGGGAAAAACAAATCTAAAGAAACTTTGAATTAACAATATATTTTAATAATTTAGAGATACAAAACATCAGAACAATTGAGCGATAGTTGGAGGATTGAGAGCATTCACCCTTGTTTTGGACAGGTTGGCGTCATGCGGATGCAAGCATTCGCGCCAAATTGTTGTAGTCCTAAATGGTAAAAATGCGATCATATACTATCTGGTAACACTCCTAGCTATCCCAAGCGAAAAATCAATTATCCTTGAGCCTTTGTGATGGAAGGACACAAATCTCCCGAAGTTCAATAACTCCATAACTCACGGGATGAGGCCATAGCACGCCTATCGTCTGACTATCAACTATTTCTGATTGAGGCAGAGAAAATCTGGTTACTTTCTATGCTTCCAAAAACCCTATTTCTCCATCTATCTACCCGTCAAAATATTCCACATGACTAGCACTAACTCTTCGACAACATCCAAATATAACCCTATATTTTCTCTCAATATTCTTCGTGGATCTTAATCTTTTGATCGGTCTTGGAAATATCATAGCACTACCTTGCTAAAAACAGCTTCTCAGAAGTTAGGTGTACTCAACTGTGTCCGTTTTTTTTTTTACCCACGCACTTGTTTGTGGGCAGGCTTTTCTTTTAGTTTCATTCATATACATAAAACAATGTGATGTGTGTGCATTCATATGAAGCGATGTCAAAATATGTGTGTGTATGTAAAAATATACTGTATATGGAACCTTGGGATTAATCAAGTTGCTGTACACGAGGGTTTCAAACTACTAATGGGTTTCAGAGGCCGTGTTACATCGTTTTTTCGGGAATAACTTCTGAACAAACAGTTGGATCAGTATGATATTTTGCCACAACTTGTTTCACACCGTGCCCTAATTTTTTTAATATTGTACATTACCAAAAGTGGATAATTAAGCCACTTGTCCCTGTGCCATGATGTTAAAATCACACCTGAATGACTAGGAAACTGACAAGGCTAACACGTACCTGTGAAACCACCAAACTAGTATTGCTCTTCCATCAAACACGGTAGTTATCACCCACTATCCAAGCCTATTATCGTCTTTAATATATAAAGTTATCTGTCACTATTATATATGAATATACAAAAATATAAGGGCACAGTGTGAAACAAGTTATGGCAAAATATCATACTGATCCAACTGATTGTTCACAAGTTATTCCCGAAAAACTATGTTACACGGCCTCTGAAACCCGTAGTAGGTCCTATTTAAACCCAACATTAAAACCATATCCTTGCCTTTTAGTCATTATTGTTTAGCATACAATAATTATTAAAGTTATGGGTTATGATTTTGATGAAGTCTTTAGAAGTGATAAATTGTCCAAAACAATAATAATATTTCTTGTAACTATTCCTGTATTCTCTCTTATTAATTCTAGTCTTAAACCCAAATTGTCCCGGTTTAACACCCTTTCGTTTACACACAGTAAAAAAAAGTATACATTCAGGACACACACACACACACACACACACACTATCCTCTAATACACTTGTACAGTTTACCGCACTTATAGCGCGTACAAGCCAGAGAAGAAAAATATTGGCTGGCAACTGTCTAAAAACTCCTTTCCCCTTTCACACGCATTTCTCCAAGTAATCGCTGGTTCGAATATGAACCGAGACGCGCTCTCTCTCTCTCTCTAAGTGTGCTTACGCGCGCGCGCACACACACACACACACACACACACGCACAATGTATAATATTTCTACGACTATAGATTTCTCCCCCTCCCTGTCTCTCTGTATTAATTTATAGATCTATCTATCTATCTATCTATAGATATATAGTATGTGAGTGTTATTATAATTAACCTTTTTTTGCTATGAAATAAAATATAGGGCAACTATAAGCAACTGATAGGTTATATTTGCAAGCATTAAGCTTACATATAAAAATCATATTGTGAAATGATTTGATAGGTCTGTTACATTATAGGCTATTTAAGACTGTAATGGGTTACTATTACTATAATATAATACACACAAGTTACTAATTTACTTGGTCACATTACCATAATTTAATTGCCAACAAGGTTCGGAATCGCAGTGCAAAATCCATTCCATACCTACTCGTGTGTTCTTAAAATTAACGTTGTAATGTCGTAATATTTACCAATACATTCTGATGTGCTTAAGTCCTGTAGCTGCCTTTCAAATTATATTTTGATTTGCCACGCTACTTTAGGATGACAAAGAAGAATTGAGAAGATTATAGAGTATGAGAGAGGGACATATACAGTATAGAGATGGAGCAGGAGAAAGGGAATAGTGAATATGAAACTATCTAAACGTGTTGTATCTAATATTCTATAATCATTAAATACTAACTATATATAGTGCAATATTACATAGGGCTTGTCGTATTAGAATAGGAGGGAGATTTATAGATGGTTACCAGTGGTATAGTGGACCCAAATTCATAAAGTCAAGAGATCAACCCCGCGCGGGTCTATTCGCACCCAAATCCTTCTGTTGAGACAGCAGCATAATAGTAACCTGGTATAAGTGGGTCGTTGTGACGTTCCATCTGGGGTGACAAACTGTGGTAACCCAAAAAAATATAACACCCCTGCATTGGGTTAGTTACCACAGGTTCCAAAGGTGAAGTGTCGGAGATAAGCGCCGTAGGTACCGGTATGCACTATCTCAACATATGCCCCATAAACTATTACAGATGCTCTTAATAAGATCCACTGTCGAACAATATGGTACGAAAGTTTCAATATAATAGTCATTGTACTAAAGTATGTAACTGTCGACATAAAAAGTGTATAATATATTATAATGAGTATATTTGTTGCCACGGTCAAATCAGTCTCTCACACACCTTAAGCACTAATGATATCTAGATTTGCCAGTGTTGCCGCCAGCATCGTATTTTGTTTGTATTCTTCCACCCCCACCTACTGTAATATAATATTCATAATAATAGTAATGATGATACATTAACTCAACATTATTCATATGAAACCTTAATAAATTCTAAACCTGTTCTCCAAACTCCAGCTCATATATTACTATGTTTTGTTCTATGTGTAAAAATGAGACAAAAGGCATGCTGCCCTGTAACGAGTGTCGCCCCCAAAGCCAAAATAGTGACAGATAGCCAAAGTCAATGGACGTTGGGTTCAATATGCTGAACACACTAAGCTTAAAGCAATCTAAGTCAGAGGATGAAGGAAACTTTGATTGGTGGCGAGAGTTTCCGAGTTCGTGTCAAGTAGAAGAAAATCTGAAAACATTTGCTAATTCTTGGGTTGGACAGTTGGACAGCACATAAGTGGTACTGTGTTGAAAGTCTAATGCCTCACACCCGCCGAAAAGGTATGCACTGAGAGAGATCTGAAGAACACTGATTGTTGTAATAGCAATAGAAGAGTGAAAGAGAAGCAACATTGCGGTGTGTAGAAAGAACGTGTAGGGAATTAGTAAGAAGAAGCGAGTTGATGAGGCGAAATACTTTTGAAACTACTCTTTCGAGAAATGCAATATGAGTGGAACCTCTACTCATATCGCATATTGGGCTTCCCCAAGATGTCATAAACTGCAGCACCGTTGATTCTTTTAAACTTCGCCTAGACAAACACCTTGCCTTAAATCCACGACTGACTGTATTTGTAAATTAATATATGTTTTTCTCTATTATATTACTAACAACTGCCCCCTACTAACATCTAATCCTGCCACGGACATTTGCCCCAGGGTACATGCGAAACAATACTCGATACATGGGCGCACAGTGCCCCTTTACAGAACAAGAAGCTGTGCGCGGGTGAAGAAACCACAGTGACGGTTGAGCACACCTAACTTCTGGGAAGCTGTTTTAGCAAGAATGATATTTTATTTATTTCTACTAGTAATACTATTATTGATAACAATAATATTTAGGAGTATGTCATAAGTGAAAGGAGCTCGTACTGATCATCAAAGGGATACTACAATCATATCCTAGGATACAGCTAACACTTTTTATTTTAATTAATTCAGTTAATTATTAATCGACGATGTCAGATGGAATATGCAGGTTGAATATATTTATCTTTCAGCTCTTGTTATACCTAGGCAAAAGGAACTCATAAATAATAGTTAATTAGTTTAGTATGTGCTATGTAAAGTAAGTTTTTAAATAATGTCTGTCACATAGGGGAATTAAAACCATTAACATAACCATGCATAGGATTCATCTTATCATGTAGGAGTATGAGCCCTTTGCTCATATTATTGATAATGTAAAGAAATCTCGGGATTTTCGGTGAATATTATTTCTAGACTTTACTACAGTATCTTAGAGTAATACAGTATATAAAACACATTAGAAAGGGATGTAAAACTACACATTTTTCATTGGACTATATTCAGTAACCTGTCCATCCTCCCTCCATTATTATGACTGTCTGTAGTCGTTCGCTGATGTTCTCGGCTAATCCTCAAGTAATGAGAGTGAACACGAAGATAGATACTGTATCAGTAATAGAGCATACGTAACTGATAGCATGGTGAGATAGTTCGCTTCTTTAGATTGTAAGAGGTAATATTAACATTACCTTTCCTGTATATTTCCTGTATATATGGTGAGTTATCTGCTCAACAGGTGGCGTTGTGTGTGTGTAAGTGTGAGAGTCCGAGTGTAGGGGGCGAGACAGTGAAGCACGGGAACGAGGTTGCTTCAGAGATGGGGTCGTTTCGGGCCGTGAGTGAGCACCGTGCCTCATGTGAAGGCAAGATGGCAGGTGCTCTTTGTACTCTACATGTCTCACTCCCTAGACTGGAACAAGACCTCACGGGCTTCACTGTTCATGTAAAGCGGTGAATGTTAAGGCTCTCAGCCTATGCCCGAGAGGAAGTGAGTTGGAATATAGAAAGAAAAAAAAAGAAAAAAACAAAACAAAAATTACAGAAGAGTACTCAAGAGAGGTTATAAGCATATATGCACCTATTTTTGCTGGCGAGACTTCCCAACCCCAACCGAAAACAAATCTAACAAGGGCAAAGAGAGAGAGAGAGAGAGAGAGAGAGAGAAAAAAAAGGGGGGTGGGAGAGGTAATTTCTCGTTTTCCACATTCAAAACGAAACAGTGAGTCCTTTTGGTCGAGTTAGGATGGCAGGGACTGTAGTGGGCGGGTGTGTTTTGGAAAGTTTCCAGCAATAATTTTCTCCACATTTTTTGTACGCGCTATAAGTGCGGTAGACTGTACGTACAAGCTCTGTAAAATAAATGGTGCAACTCTAATTAATTTAACCCTCTTCTATGACTACAAAACCAGGGTTAAAATCCTCGAGAAACCCGACAAAATGTAAGGTATTTTCAATTCTCACTGCCCCACCGTGATGTAGGGTACAGTAGCCCAAAAACTATTTAGTCAGTCAGGTTATCGAAACTAGTAGTGGGTTTGAGTACCAATACAACACTATGCACAGTAGTGTACCGTCGAGTATACTGACTGTACATAATGGTCCCAGCTTTAACGTCACATGAAACAAACGGTTCTCTGTTAAACCAATAGTTTGTAGCCTTCACTATTTCCTGCCATTTTCGGTACATGTGATGGTAATATAGCAACTCGCATAAGAGAAACACGAGAAGATGAGTCTTGCAAATTTATAGTGCTACCATCTCGCAGTCATATTTAAAAATGAACTCTTATACAATCATTTAAAGAACAAACATTAAAAGTTAGTAATGGAAAGAAAGACAATGTAACACAAAATAGAACCAAATAATTTACGGTTTCACGTTCTGGTTGCTGTATGAGCTCGACTGAAAATATTTCACATACACACACGCACACATACCCTCTCTCTCCTCTGTGTGTGTGTGTGTATATATATATATTGTTACGACCGGGACTACGAATAAAACAAGGGCACTTAATGATTGGACTAGTAATAGGGCACTATGCAACAATGGTACCCTAGATCCAAACCCTTGAACTTATATGCCGGCGAACAAAATCACCTATACCCTCCAAAGTTAATCTGCGATAATGGGGTATCCTTAACTGGGCATAAATGTACTCTACTTCAGGCTAACCCACACTGGTATAGCCTGATAACAAACAATATGCAAGTTACTTTAAAATGCATAAAAGGGAAGCTATGGAAAGATCAATTAAATTACTGCAAGATTTAATACAATAAAAGATGCTTCAATACAGTTACTCTAAACAACAATAAACTCTTCACTCCTATCTGAAAGAAAGTGAAGTATAGTCCTACAGCATAGACCTGGAAACTTCTGAAGAAAGTCTGATGATCATAAGATGCTCGTATCTTAAATTATATAAAGGCAGGAGACCATACGTGTAGACTGGATACACTAAAAGATAGGACATCGAAACAGTCATCTATAGTTGTGCAACTCGACAACAACCTAGACTAATAAATGCCGTGAATAATAATGCATACATAATTATCATGAAGAGTTCATGTTCTAACTAGTGTCTGCTCGGCAAATAAAGTCTAGCTGGGATATCAAGGTTAGGAAACTGTGGCTGAGCAAGACTGGCTCATAGCCTAGCGTTGTCCTTTAGGCGGTATGATTAAAGTTACGTTAATGACGGGGATGCTCTCTTGGTAGATCCAGATCTCAAGTATCTGGTTCTACCCTGGCGATCCCTCTAAAGTCAAGCAAAGCGGCAGCACTGTGTGACAAGGTAGTAGCTAATGCCCTCTTACCACACGATGCTGCACTCGCAAAAGGCACAACCAAAAAGACAACCTACGCTACCACAGAAACCGTCGAAGTCGTGTAGGTATAAGCGAACCGTACACACATCGCTGACAACGACAACAGAAGCCTTATCCCAGTCTAGCATTAAATAACCCAGCAGAGCACTAAATCAATAATGGAGACGCACACCTTGTTCTTAACCTCTACTATCTAAGAACCCTCAAACCTATTCTAAGTACATGTAAATATCTCAGGACGGCGCATGCAATACAATGGGCCGGCTATGGAAACCGTATGCAGAACCCAAGGGGATAAGTAATTGAATAAAAGTGAAGAGCAATGGAAAAGAAGATCAGAGATAGAGATACTGGTAAAGAGGGTGATCGGGAGAGAGTATGCAAAGTGATGTTAGAAGCATGCACGCCAAGCCTGTCCTGAGGAGGATAGCTCCTCAGGACCCACAGGATCTCACAAAGGCATGGTGGTCGGCCAATCACAGGCCGATACGTCACAAGGCAGCAGGCCTCTATGACGCGCCAAGAACCACCCGCCAATCAGAGGCGAGAGAAAGCGCGCGGGAAAAACTCCTCCGGGAGGGAGGAGGGAAGCAACACTCACTGCCCCCACGCTGCCCGCTCGTACTCTCTCTCTCAATGCATCTTATATTCTACTCTGATATAAAATACTTCCCCGATGTCACACGAAAATAAAGACCACCACTGGACTGTCAGTAACAATGCAAGTACTATGAAAAAAAGAACAACATTCTCTGATAACTGTAGCCCATTTCACTGCCGTGGCGAGCGCTAGTGGCTAACGGGAGGCGATTCTGCCAACATTGGTAGGCGTCACAATATATATTTATATATATATTTATTTATTATCTCCTTCCCCACCTTTTCCTCCCATTGCCATCTCTGTCATAACTGTATATTTCATTATCTCTTCATTGAATTATATTACTCCTACTCTTTCTTCAGACACTGTTTATGTTAATTATCCTCATCATATTTGTATCAAATCATCTGTTACTTCTTCTCCTGTTTGTCCAACTCTTGTTCCTCCCCTTTTCCTTTCATTATTGCTCATTCTCTTTTCCATTCCTCCCTCCCATTCCCCCCCTCCTCTTATCTATCACCTGTTCCTCTTTCTTCTCTTCCCACACCTACACCAAACATCACTAGGGGCTGTTAAAAGCTTTGTCAGGTTGAAGAATATCGAGAAAATGAGAGACAGAAACTGAGAGAATAAACAAGAGAGTGGAAGTTCGAAATTCGTGTGTCTGGATATAATCAACGTGTAGTATATTAACTTCTATAGGTTCGAGGAAGGGTAAATCATTTTGTAATATTACTATAATGCATTTGTTCGAGCTTCCTAAACTTTTTGGAGTAACTTTTCCGTGAGTCTTTGCCATGCACATGACAACAAAAGGAGAAAATGGGATTATAATGCACTAAATAAGGTTTCCGAATTTTGTGCGGGTATTCTATTATTATTTCTTGATTTGTTAACACGTTCTGTACCGGCTTCGTCTTTTAACTTTATTCTGCCTACTATTAGATGATTTTATAAAGTTTTCAATGGGCCTCCAGCAATTAACAGGCTTCAAAATATCTCGCTTAACCCTTTTTACCACCACAGATCCTTCTTAAACTGCTCAAACTCTTCTAAATATAGCTACAATAAAATGAAAAAGACGTCCTGGTACAGAAGGGGTTAGTGGACCTCACAGTGACTATATTTATGGCTGGGATTGTGTTAACTTGATATATAGCTAATAATTAGTTTTAAAAAGAGGTTAATTATTATTCGAGACCCCCTTCTTCCTAATGTTTAGCACAGTGACTATATTTATGGCTGGGATTGTGTTAACTTGATATATAGCTAATAATTAGTTTTAAAAAGAGGTTAATTATTATTCGAGACCCCCTTCTTCCTAATGTTTAGCTCAGTTAGTTTTGACATTTTAAGATTATCGCTCCATAAATGTTGCGATTTGAAGGCCTTTGGTGACGTTTAGTTATCGATTTGTTTCCTGACGAGCAATAGCGAGCCTGCAATTTAAGAGAAACCAGCTTTCGACCGGGACATTTTACCGACAAATTTACATATTTATCTCAAATCTTGGGGATAGGCTTTTAGCTTAATGAAAATCTTGGGTGAAAACTAAAGAAAATAATTAATTACTATATAAATTAACAAATAATACCAATCTTCCCTTAATAAATCACATTAACGAATCACATAGCAGACATGAGTAGTCTCCGACTACTTTCAACTTGTGACTGACTGACAAACATGCTCTTGATTCATGTAGGTCCTTGTATCTTCACCTGTATGTGCGTCCTGCATAAGTGTTTTCCTTCCTGTACCCAGACAAAGCTGCATGCGAACTTTCCTTGACTTTAAAAAACTGTGGCTGACTCTGGTTCCTTTATAGACTGTTCTTACGCACAGGCTCCTCAGCTGCCAGTGTGTAATCAACACTTGCTAGATATTCAGTTCTTTTAAGTTCCCAACCATACACAATTTTCCCTAGTTTGTCTAGATTAAAGAAATGTAATTCATGCTCAGGTACCTAATCACTGCTAATTTAGTTCACTCATCCATACACTTCCCTCACATCAGCACATTGCCCTGATTACTAACCTCCCCTGAGAGTTCGTCCTATTAAAATTTATTTCGCAGGTAAATTCATCAGACCTCATTATAAAGTTGAACAATCTAAACTTCATTAAAGTCTTGAACTCTTCCGAGTTGACTAACCTAGTTGGTTCATCTTTTCCCATGCTTGTTAACCCAGAAGTCACATATCCTACTGTACTAACCCCTACCTTGACTCTCCTAGTCATCATCCTTCTCCTGGTTGTTCGTCTCCGTTGTCTTTGGTTCAAGGTTGACCGCCTGACTCTTAGGCGTAAGGCAAAGGTGGCTACTGCTAATGCAAACATGTAAGTGGGTTGTGACGCATGTCCAGTGTGAGCATGCTGTACAGAACGCCTAGTCATGCCCCACTCTCGCTAGGATCGTCAGGGCAGGAACTTTGGCTGTAGTCTATGTAGAGTTTCCTAACGTAGTTCATGTGAGCCGTTGTACTATAAGTATTATGAATATGTATTTTGTTTTCATCCGAGTCAACGAGTTCTATTTTATATCATTAGTTATAAGTATGGTGTGTAAAACTTATTTGTAATGATGGGAAGAGAAACAGCCACAGTTGGGGGTCAGTGGGTGTGCCAGGCGGGAGGTGGGCCTAACTCACTAGCACTCCCCCCTCCCCTCAGTGCTAGGGGAGCCTTTGTCTATCCCAGAGGAGAGAGAGAAATTACGTAATGGTTGTCAGTGGGCGGTCCTTAGTAGTTCACGTTGGGCTCACTAGAGGGCCGAGTATAAAAAGGGAAGTCTAGCCATTTTTTCATCAGAACTCATTAGGCAGAGTGACTTCTCATTTCCCTTGCTAACTATATATATTCCTCTGACTGATGTGAACTTTCTCTACTACCTTACATTCTTATCTCCTCTTTTCCCTGCCTGTTTAACTTCCATGGTCCCGTTGGTGCAGAGCTAGTCAGCCAACGTATTATCGCTTTAGTTCTCACGAGATACTTGCCTATTAGATAGCCTATTTTGGAAGGGTTACCTTAGAATAGGATTGATTTAAGTTTGTTGCACTTGTATATGCATTTCCCTGTGTGTTATTATTCTTGTTTTCTGCTAGTCTAGGTAATGCTAGACTGGGGTAAGGCTTTTCTGTGTTACGAGTTGTTGTTTGATGCAGTGGTTAAGCGATAAACCTGCATACTCGTTTCGGTTCAGTGAAGCCTAGGTTGTCTTCGCGGCTGACTGTGTTGAGTTAATAATTTACAGTGCGTGAGGGCAAGAGCCTAACCACCCTGTATTTTATTAACAGTTTGTTTTTACTTTGTCAAGGAGCCGGGAGAAAACCAGATACAAGGGATCTGGATTTCTCAAAGTGCACTTGTTAGTTTTAACGTAATACTTTAAACAGTTGTGAGGACTTCGCTAGGCTACGAGCCGTTTTTGCTCAGCCACTGCTACCTTTTGCCCAGAGTACTCCAGCTAGACTTTACTCGATTAGTAGATACAGAATAGTATTGAAGCTTTCCTTATGTATGATATTGTTTATGCACTATTGATTTCATGTGTTGCACGCTTGGCTACTTTAGTGACTAGTGGCCCACGAGCACAATCCGAGTAGGCTATTGCCGTTGCATTTGCGGAGTACTTCTTTTTAATGTTTGCCATTTACTATTGCATATTCTTATGCCAATTTAAACCTTTAATGGTATTTAATTGCCAGCATTTTTGCTTATTGAATTACTGTTCAAAATCCGATACGTACTTCTTACGAGCATCCGAGAAGCATCTAACTTTTTTCAGAAGATTCCTTGCTCGATGCTTAAGGACTATTAACCCTCTCCGACATATGACGCAATTTTGAGCCTATTAGGGATACTTTAAAGCCTTTATTACCATCAGGGTTTTTTACAAACCTTTATTTTAGTTACTTCAACCTCTGCAGTTGTCTTTGAGTTAGATGTGGGCAGAAAACTAATTTTGGAGAGGTAATTATAAGAGTGAGAGAACTCTATTTCTTATTGCTAATCTGGCAACCTCTGCGTCATATATCTCTGAAGGGGTTAATTAACGTAACGTAATAGTGCCGATCCGAAGTAGAGGGTGGAGGACTTCTTAAGTTCTTAGTCAAGGGTTGATTACTTCGGCTAACACTATTCTTTGGTGTTGTTTTTACTTCATTGTTTGATTCTTGACCAGACTAGATAATTCCTGTCTCTTTATTAGTCTGTTGTTGAACACTAGTACCGAGTTCTTGTATACCCCGTTATAGCAGATTGAACTCTGGAGGGTATTGGTGTTTTTTGTTCGGCTGGCAGTACTCAGGGGTTGGGATCGTGTGTTTCCATTGTGGCAGCGAGCCGTATTAGAGTCCTGATTGAGAGCCCTTGTGTACCCGAGTGCCAGTTCGTAACAGGGTCCTTACCTTTACCACACTTTCTTTGGCATTGCTAGACACTGGGAACAGGGTTATTTAGTTTCTAGGGATTGTAGTAAATACATATATATATATATATATATATATAGGTTCCACTTGCTGACATTCGACTCTAAGTGGTAGGACGTTGCGGCGTTGGCTCTTCATATTTCACCGTATATAAGAATGTGCGAGTTTTGATAATACCGCCAACGCTACCACCACTACGACTATTACCACACCACTACCAGGACGTCACCCGGCATTAGTACACCTGTCCTGCCAGGTGGTGAGAGGGCGCTGTTGTGCTGTGTTGGGAGGGGATGTACGCAGCCACATACCTTACCCTCTACGCAAGCGCGAAAATGTAAGCCTCCCTTGGCCTCGCCCCCCCATTTCCCGGGTGTAAATATACCCTTCAAACCGTCACTCCTAGCTCGGTCAGTAGAACTCTCGCCTGGCACCCAGAAATCCAGTGTTCGATCCCACTCGAAATTTAGTGTATTTTTATATTTTTATTTTGTTATTTGTGCTATGTTATATTATATTAGGGTTGTTAGGTTTGGTTAATCTAATCTAATATAATATTTGTACATTTTGGGAAGTGGATAAGGTCTGTGGCTGCGTACAGACCCTCCCGTTGGGAGGTGCCTGTCCCTACCCTGCCTCATTCCCGCCATTACAAAACAAAACTATTACTGTTTGTTCTATGTTTTGATGACGAGTGCAGTCATCTATTGAAAATGGATGACTCGGGTGTAATTATAAACAGTGTTCTGTGATAACCCAGGTTCGAATCCCGGTGGATCATATATACTTTAATTAATTTCATTGGGGGTGTTTTGGTGTTGTGGTGAAATTAATAAAAAAGATTATTAGTAGGTTCAAGGATATTTCGTCGAGAGGCCGGTCTATATGATCTGTGCCCCATGAATATTCTGTCCTCTCACTTAAACAGTAGGCTACCATAGCGCGGTTGGGAATATGAACATGATTAGATTAATATCCAGTATTCGAGAATGGATAATAAGTCTTAGGCGTGTGCATAAACCTTTAACCGTCCTGGTGGTGTAATGGTTAAGGTGGCACAAATCTGTGTGTGATAACCCAGGTTCGAATCCCGGTGGATCATATATACTTTAATTAATTTCATTGGGGGTGTTTGGTGTTATGGTGAAATTAATAAAATAAAGATTATTCACTCAGCTAAAAATGACTATACCGATAAAGCACTCTAAGATGTACATTCTTTGTATTCACAGGAGATCAAAGCTGCTAAGGAAATTGCTTGCAATTTACTAAAAGCTGACATAGTATGCCGAAGAGGTGCGGAAATAAAACGAAAAGATATGAACGATCTGCTCGAGTTCCACGACCGCCTGAACGAAAGTAATCGAAAACTTAAATTCGTGTCAGATTCTCACAAGAACATGCCGCCAATTGGTATGGACAAATTTGCTCCCATTCTGGCAAACTTATCCGAAAAAATTGCAAAACAGAATGGAGTTTTACCAAAAATGCTGGATATCAGAGTGGAAGCCTTCAATACACCTGACACTGTAAGACAAATGCAGGCGCAGCTAATGGAAGTGAATACATTTTAGTGTGCTGTATCCGGGATGGAAGAGGCTGCCAAGGATGCTTCACACCGTGAGTCTGATATGTGGAAGGATCTCCACTCCTTGAGGGTACCACTGGAGAGTGCACATTTGGAATCTGGTGCAGTATATATGAATTCTGTCTCTACTATCAACACTGCTGATAAAATCAATGACTTACTTGATGGAATCTACCATATACCAGGCAATAGTAGCCCTAGTAAGAGACAAGAAGAGGACCAACAACGTGGGAGGCAAGCTGAGCGAAGGAGTACCATGAACTACGCTGAGGCTGTAAGACTGGACATCGATGATGGCGAGGTGGATGTTCCGGAGCAAGCCCGGGCAACCAGCAGTTATTGTCGTTATCGAGTACTTGGAACCCCACCACTTTTTGACGAATAGCAACAACAGATGGCGTTAGCGTCTAGTAGGCCTTAGGGCAAGCTCTAGGGCATTTACACTATAGTCTGGTTCCTGACCACTTATTGCCTCCTGGTACACGAAATACACACTTGCATTTTCGGTCCTTTGCAGACAAGGACAATCTGGTTTGCCATTGTTATAATCGACTTTCTATTGCAAAATAATGTATATTGAGGTTGGAGTAGAAATAAGGGTTATGTATTCAATGGTATACAATTATTATGTGGTATTTATTATGAGATAGTTGCTAATTTTACCCGGAATGCCTGAATATTGTAAAAGCTGAACTAGTGATCAGCTTGCAAAACAACACGAAACAGCTACTGGATTTGTGAAAGACAAATCAGTGTTTTTTGTGTTCGAAATCAATCAGTAATCTTCCATTCTTCCACTGGCATGGTCTGAAAGCATTGTTGCTGTGACATATATGCAATATTGATTGATAATTAAAAGTAAATCAGATGGTAAATAGTCTATTTTCACTGGCTCCGGACACAAATCAACTCGTTCCCTAGTCGTTTCGCTATCATACAATATTTATTCTTTAACTGTAATAAAGAAGCCATAACCAACCATATCATACCCTACGCCATTTTATATTGGGATAGGCCTATGCTTATCCTCTTATTCAGACAGTAATAGTAGGAAATCATGAACGAAAGGTACGGTGTTGTCATTTCCCTGAATACCGATTTTCGTTTATATTCCGCTGGAAAATTGAATTACCTAATCAATCTAGTTTGGGATAAGGTAGGATAGCTGTCCTCTGATGATGTATGGATCAATTTTATTTGTAGTCGTTGCCTTCGTCCAGTGGAAGAATGAAATATATATTAATCGAAAAACAGGACGAAATAAAGTATATTGAGTTATGTTGTTTTTATTTTTCCTTGATATGTATATACAGCGAAGGCCTATTATGGTGAGCGTGCATTATTGCATGGAATAATTTTTTTAGTTAGTGACGTGAGCTCAAACAATGGTTTTAATCATATATGTTCTTTTACAGTATAATATATATATATATATATATATAGTTCGTTCATGTCAGAGAACATTACTTATGTACATAAATGTTGTAACAGGATAGATTAGAGGCTACATAATGTAAGTCTTGCCATTACGTCAAATTTGTGATTACTATAGGCTACAGACTACAGTACATACATTACTGTGGAGTGCACTAATGAAAGATAAGTGCGATCCCGTAGAGTTATTTCACCATTAGTTGCGGATAGCAACAACAGATTGCGTTATTTTGTGGTGGCATCTGGCAACCTTTCGGAGCACGATTTTATTAGTACATTAGATAGCAGGTTTCCCATCTCCTAGTATATAATCTCTGTTCGGGAGGCTAACATTGTTCTGGATCCTGCAACTGGCGCCATCACCAAGACTTTAGCAGGACGTCGTGGTGTGACTGGCCCTACCTGGCCCTCCCGCATTGGTCCCCCAGACCGTGATGTGAGCACCATGAGTGGGAGGCAGGGGTCGGTCCTACACTTACTGCTGTACCTCCACACTCACAGGATAGAACACTCAGGAACGTGATGCTACTCACCAGGGCGATGGATGGGTGCCTGTAATCTCTCGCAATAAACGTAGGATGACTAACCACAATATGCAGAAGAACTTGAAGGGTATTACGGGATGCAGAAAGGTAAATGACGCTAACTTTAAAGCTGCCAAGAGATACTGTATGTTGATTTGTTCATCGGTAGGGTTGATAAAGAGGTTTCAACGGTGGCTATAACAGATTACATAACAAGTGTTAAAGATTGAAATAATTGACATAAGTAAATCGAGTATTCTTTCTACAAAATATGAAACCTTCAAAGTCACAATAGATTTTTCTGACAAATTATTTTCTGCTGAACTCTGGCCGGAGGAAATTATCGTAAACAAATACTATAACAGGCGTAGGTCTGATAGTAAGGCTGCTGCCCAGAACTAGCAAATATTATATGATACTATATAAAGTGTTCTGCTTTTATTAGTTTTGTCTTTGTAATGGATTTTACTGCGTTAAAAATGTGTTCGTATAATTGTTGCTCATTAAAGAAAAACATTGATTCAGTTCGTGAGTTAACTAATTCTAAGTACGATATTTTACTATTGCAGGAAACTTTCATTATTAAAGACAAATTAAGTATTTTAGATTATATTTTTGAAAATTATTAATGTGTTAGTGTTGCTGCTACCTACTCCGATACATTATGAATGTGTTAGTGTTTCTGCTACCTACTCAGATAAATTATGAATGTGTTAGTGTTGCTGCTACCTACTCAGATAAATTATGAATGTGTTAGTGTTGCTGCTACCTACTCAGATAAAGCGTTGGCTGCTATGGCTGGTCGAACAGAGGGAGGATTGGCGATTTTATGTAGGAAAAGTTTGAATTTTAAAATTAATAAAATTGTATTAGAGAAACGCTTTTTAGTCTTCTTCAGCATAAACATGTTTAACTACGACATTGTATTTGTAAATGTGTATTTAAACAGTGATACATGGGAAATAACCACTTAATAAATATTTGTCTACACTTTCATTATTATAGGATATTTTTTTATGATATTGGACTGGTATTGGACTGCTCACCAAATGCCATAGAATTGATACAAATAAAAATGCTTATCATGTGAATTGGAATAAGTTAAAACAGACAGAGCATAGAGTAATTGATTAACTTGTGTGTAAGCGCCTTGCTTTGATACAGTCACCCGTTGTTTCAGTGCAATGCTACTGGTTGCCGTAATCCTTAAGTTTAGCATGGATAAATAATTTGTAAAATTCTATTTGCTCAGAAATAAGTGGTGTATCGGATGTATTCAAAGCAAAATACGTTAAGATAAATAAATACAAAGTCATTCCAGGTTGGAACCGCCGGGTTAAAAATGCTCATAATCTTGCTAGAAGCCGTTACTTAAGGTGGATAGAAAATGGGAAAGTAAGGGAAACTTGTCAAGACTGACAGTAGAGGCTTCTAGTCCATGGACTAACACAGACAAGTAAAATATTCAGCACCTCCGTAGACTCAACTCTTAACACAGCCTATCGCAACAGAACAGAGCTCATTCGCAACGTCCAGGCTCTCTGGGGACCAAAGGTGCAGACAATCCCCCAACTGGTTCAGTTATACACACAATGCAGAAACTGGAACCCCTAGTTGTGGTGAAAAGATATCTTGAGCCACAACTATCAACAAAACTCAGTACCGAATGGCAATACTGAAGAGGATCCTTCCTAAGCTGCACAAAGAAGAGAAATCTCTGATTTAAGTTACGTTATTGCAATTACGTTAAATACATGTCAATAATGAATGCAAACTTAATTAATCAAACACTGGTCAAAATAAACCTCCAATCAACCACCACCCACTTAAGCTGTCCAGAAATTGGTTGGCCTGGGCCGAAGTAATCCTCCCTGTAACAAAAAGACTAATGTAGTCCTCCACCCTCTACTTCAAACTAGGCACCCCAATAGTCTGGACCCCCAACTGAATATATGCACATAACAGAAGTAAATAACTATCGGCTGGTAATCAACACACGCCACTGCAGGAAAAAAATAATCACAGTTATGCCAGCGAGGAATATTTTCGTATCCCTCCACCAATACCGAAGTATACTGGCTACCATAACAAAGCCATGGTTGCGGCTCAAGAAACATAGAAAGGAAGAACAACTATATAGGAAAACACATATAACTCTGCAGGTACAATAGGAGGGACAAACACCAGCCACACACACGTCCTTAGAATCCGTCTGAGTTACGTTAATATACTAAATGAATAAACAAAGAAGTAAATGCCAATAAATAAATAAGTATAAACAAATGCCAATATGAGAGAATTGCGAGAGGGAGGTCTTGTTCCCTTGAATGTTAAATGCGGACTGTTCAGCGGGCATTCACTGACACCACCAGATGGCTCTACCTGAACCAGCTTGGACGATGGTTCCTTTTTGTACCATGTAACCAATGTAACGTAATGTACAACATAGGATTAAGTAACTAAATACAAAATGTATACAATGCATAACATATATATATGCATTGTGTTAATGTATTATTAATAGCCCCCAATAAACTAATAAACAATGAAAACATCTGCAGACGTCAGCCACTGAGAATGGAAACGCAGTGACCACGTCATTGAACGAAATAATAAGAATATGAAGCAGGCGAAAATATACTGGGACAGACGATAATATACGGATAATATGAAGCAGGGTTGATCACTGCTTCACGCACTATGGAAATTACCGCGAGACAGTATGATATATTCACCCTGTGAATATCATATGACCAATGCAACATAGTAATTTATAGGCTATATAGACTATTAATATTATAAACTATATAAATATTATGACCAATGCAACATAGTAATTTATAGGCTATATAGACTATTTATAAACTATATAAAGCTTACGATGAAGGAACATCGTCACAAACTAAAGATCACGATGACATGTTGCAATCTCGCAGAGACTTTAAGGATGGATTGAAGCAATGCAGGGCAAACGAACAGAATGAAATTAGTAAATCTATAATTGAAAAGTTTAAATCTAAAGACAAAACAGAATTTTGGAAAGAGGTAAACCATAGGAAAGGTATGAATAAAGTTTCCTAACATAATTGATGGAAAATCTCACGATGGGCAAATTTCTGATATCTTTACAAAACAAAATTTATGCAACCAACATATTAATGACAACTCTGATGATATTAACTTTGTTGAATTACTAAAAACGGAATGGGAAACTAGGGATAAGATGCATGTACGAATGTCAACAGTGTCCTTAACAAGAGCAATATCTAAACTTAAACGTGGAATGGGTCATGACGGTCTGCATTCCATGTTTCTTAAAAATTCATCAGACTATTTTGTATCCATTCTAGCTGGTGTTCTTAATTCTTGCTTTATACATTGTTACGCTCCAGTGAGTATGCTGAATAGTAATATACTCCCTATCATTCTAGCTGGTGTTCTTAATTCTTGCTTTATACATTGTTGCGCTCCAGTGAGTATGCTGAATAGTAATATACTCCCTATCATTCTAGCTGGTGTTTTTAATTCTTGGTTTATACATTGTTACGCTCCAGTGAGTATGCTGAATAGTAATATACTCCCTATCATTCTAGCTGGTGTTCTTAATTCTTGGTTTATACATTGTTACATTGTTTATACATTGGTGTATACATTGGTTTATACATTGACCTAATACCGACCCCAGGGATCGGTATTAGGTCCCCTGTTGTTTCTTATATACATAAATGACCTAGATTTAGGTATAACTAGTAGGATAAGTAAATTCGCAGACGATACTAAAATAGGGAGATCAATTGATTCAGATAGCGATATAGAGTGCCTCCAAAGGGATCTAGATACCTTACATGAATGGTCAGTAAATTGGCAGATGAAGTTTAACATTGACAAATGCAAGGTATTAAAGATAAGGAAGATGCAAACAAATGTTAAATATAAACTAGCTAATTTAGAATTAGAAAATTCAGACTGCGAGAAAGATCTAGGTGTGTTTGTTAGCAATGATTTGAAGCCTAGAAAACAGTGTATAAGCGTTCGTAATAAGGCAAACAGGATTCTCGGGTTCATCTCTAGGAGTGTGAGTAACAGAACTGCTGATGTTATCTTAAAACTTTACTTGTCATTAGTGAGACCCCATATGGATTATGCTGTCCAATTTTGGTGTCCTTATTACAGAATGGACATAGATTCATTGGAGAGAGTACAGCGTAGAATGACAAAAATGATCCATAATATTAGAAATCTTTCGTATGAAGAAAGGTTGAAGAAATTAGGTTTACATTCGTTAGAGAGACGCAGAGTTAGAGGGGATATGATAGAGGTGTTCAAGTGGGTTAGTGGGATTAACAAAGGGGACATGGCAAATGTACTAAAGCTCAGTGATAGCGAAAGAACTCGTACCAATGGTTTCAAATTAGATAAATTTCGTTTCAGAAAAGATATAGGCAAGTATTGGTTTGGTAACAGAGTTGTAGACGGGTGGAATGGACTACCAAGTGCTATAGTGGGATCTAAAACTGTAGGGAGCTTTAAGATAAAATTGGATAAGCATATGGACGAGAAGGGTTGGGTGTGAAGGGGGATCAGCCGGGTTGGGCCAATCAGCGCTCTGCAGACCTCCATAATCCTGCGTTAATCTCTAACCATTTTGGTAAGATGATCCTCAGGGTATTAGAGTGTGAAGCCTATAATTGGGCTTTGTAATGAATTGGGGTTGTGTGGGACAGGGATCTGCCTTGCTTAGGCCAATCGGCTTTCTGCAGACTCCCATTTTCTTATGTTCTTATGTTACGCTCCAGTGAGTATGCTGAATAGTAATATACTCCCTATCATTCTAGCTGGTGTTTTTAATTCTTGGTTTATACATTGTTGCGCTCCAGTGAGTATGCTGAATAGTAATATACTCCCTATCATTCTAGCTGGTGTTTTTAATTCTTGCTTTATACATTGTTACGCTCCAGTGAGTATGCTGAATAGTAATATACTCCCTATCATTAAGGATAAAAAGGGAAATATTAATGATTCGTCAAATTATAGACCCATAATGCAGTCATCATGCATAATCAAAATAATAGAAAATCATTTACTTGACATTTTGATGGAAAAGGTGTTTATGGATAAAAGACAATTGGGTTTTAAAAAGGGAGTGACGCATGCTTCCTGTTAAAAGAGATAATGCATAACTATTCTCAGAATAAAGGCACTGAAATGTTGATGTTTATCGATCTCTCGAAAGCCTTTGACAATGTTGATAATTTTGTTTTGGGTAAAAAACTCTTAGACAGGAATATTCCAGTAGATATTGTTTGTATGTTAATGCACTATCTTCGCAACCAGTTTGCCAGCGTTGTTTGGAGGGGTCACCATAATCACTATTGTCCTGTGGAAAAGGGTGTCAGGCAGGGAGGAATACTCTCTCCCTTTTTATTTAAGCTTTATATAGATAGTATAATAACAGATATATCAAACATGGAAAACGGATGTAACTTAGGAGGGACTAGGTTAAATATTATGGCTTACGCCGACGATATCGTCCTAGCGGCTAGCTCAGTTGCCGATCTTGAAAAGATATTTTTAAAGCTAAGTAATGAATTAGAAAAACATAATTTAAATATGAATAAAACCAAAACTAAGTGCATGCCTATCATTAAATCTCGTAAGGTCAATAGCAAAACACGGTGCGTTTGGGAGAAACTGACTTCGAATTAGTTATATCTTACAAATATCTTGGGCACATGATACGCTATGAACTACAGGACACTGATGATGTGGAAGGCCGTTTGAAAATGTTCTATGCCCAATTTATAGTGTTTTAAGAGAGTTTAAGTGTGTCGATAAAGATACACTTAAATACCTATTTGACTCATACTGTAAGCCGGATTATGGGTTGTTTGTATAGAATAATGATGGTATAATGCGTTCAACAAATTTTAAAACATTTGAGGTTGCCTATAATAACGAACTAAAACGTATATTGGGCGTCCCTCCATACAGCAGCAGCCATCAGGCGGCCGAGAAGTGCGGTCTGTTACTGCTCAGGCAACACCTTGCTTTAGTACAGACTCGCTTTTACAAGAGACTCTTTCATTTTAATTGTTCGATAATTAAATTTACTTTACCTATTCCTGAACACGGATACGCATGTAAATTTATCCACAATCTTTATGATGAGAAATATAATATATCATTAACTGATAATACAATAGACATTATAAAGTCCCGCATCACATGGGTACAAATGCATGAGGAGCGCCGAGTTCCTGTATTCATTGCTAGGTGATTGCTTGCGCAGTGACCATACCGTATAAGAATACAAGATATACATTGGGCAATGTCTCTTTTTGGTTATCTTCACACAATGAATTTGGTTAAATTTATTTTCCAACAACTGATTAATTTTAATGTTGAGTATGTGTAGATTTCCGTGTGCATTATGCATAAGAACATAAGAAAATGGGAGTCTGCAGAAAGCCGATTGGCCTAAGCAAGGCAGATCCCTGTCCCACACAACCCCAATTACAAAGCCCAATTATAGGCTCAACAATCTAATACCCTGAGGATCATCTTACCAAAACGTTTAGAGATTAACGCTGGATTACGGGGGTCTGCAGAGCGCTGATTTGCCCAACCCTGCTGATCCCCCTTCACACCCAACCCTTCTCGTCCATATGCTTATCCAGTTTTATCTCACTAAAGCTACCTATCGTTTTTAATCCCACTATAGCACTTGGTAGTCCATTCCACCCATCTACAACTCTGTTACCAAACCAATATTTGCCTATATCTTTTCTGAAACGAAATTTATCTAATTTGAAACCATTGGTACGAGTTCTTTCGCTATCACTGAGCTTTAGTACATTTGGTATGTCCCCTTTGTTAATCCCACTAACCCACTTGAACACCTCTATCATATCCCCTCTAACTCTGCGTCTCTCTAACGAATGTAAGCCTAATTTCTTCAACCTTTCTTTATACGGAAGATTTCTAATATTATGGATAATTTTTGTCATTCTACGTTGTACTCTCTCCAATGAATCTATGTCCATTCTGAAATAAGGACACCAAAATTGAACAGCGTAATCCATATGGGGTCTCACTAATGACAAGTAAAGTTTAAAGATAACATCAGCAGTTCTGTTACTCACACTCCTAGAGATGAACCCGAGAATCCTGTTTGCCTTGTTTCGAACGCTTATACACTGCTGTCTAGGTTTCAAATCATTGCTAACAAACACACCTAGATCTTTCTCACAATTCGAGTTTTCTAATTCCATATTAGCTAGTTTATATTTAATATTTGTATGCATCTTCCCTATCTTTCATTTGTCAATGTTAAACTTCATCTGCCAATTTACTGACCATTCGTGTAAGGTATCTAGATCCCTTTGGAGGCACTCTATATCTCTATCTGAATCAATTGTTCTCCCCATTTTGGTATCGTCTGCAAATTTACTTATCCTACTAGTTATACCTAAATCAAGGTCATTTATGTATATAACAAACAACGGAGGACCTAATACAGATCCCTGGGGGACACCACTTTCACTGCTCCCCATTCTGACTTTGTACTGTGACGCATGTCCAGTGTGAGCATGCTGTACAGAACGCCTAGTCATGCCCCACTCTCGCTAGGATCGTCAGGGCAGGAACTTTGGCTGTAGTCTATGTAGAGTTTCCTAACTTAGTTCATGTGAGCCGTTGTACTATAAGTAATAGGAATATGTATTTTGTTTTCATCTGAGTCAACGAGTTCTATTTTATATCATTAGTTATAAGTATTGTGTGTAAAACTTATTTGTAATGATGGGAGAGGCAGCCACAGTTGGGGGTCAGTGGGTGCGCCATGCGGGAGGTGGGCCTAACTCACTAGCACTCCCCCCCTCCCCTCAGTGCTAGGAAAGCCTTTGTCTATCCCAGAGGAGAGAGAGAAATTACTTAATGATTGTCAGTGGGCGGTCCTTAGTAGTTCACGTTGGGCTCACTAGAGGGCCGAGTATAAAAAGGGAAGTCTAGCCATTTTTTGATCAGAACTCATTAGGCAGAGCGACTTCTCATTTCCCTTGCTAACTATATAATTTATATTCTTCTGAATGATGTGAACTTTCTCTACTACCTTACCTTCTTATCTCCTCTTTTCCCTACCCTTTTTAACTTCCATGGTCCCGTTGGTGCAGAGCTAGTCAGCCAACGTATTATCGCTTGAGTTCTCACTAGATACATGCCTATTAGATAGCCTATTTTGGAAGGGTTAACTTAGAATAGGATTGATTTATGTTTGTTGCACTTGTATATGCATTTCCCTGTGTGTTATTATTATTCCTGTTTTCTGCTAGTCTAGGTAATGCTAGACTGGGGTAAGGCTTTTCTGTGTTACGAGTTGTTGTTTGATGCAGTGGTTAAGCGATAAACCTGCATACTCGTTTCGGTTCAGTGAAGCCTAGGTTGTCTTCGCGGCTGACTGTGTTGAGTTAATAATTTACAGTGCGTGAGGGCAAGAGCCTAACCACCCTGTATTTTATTAACAGCTTGTTTTTACTTTGTCAAGGAGCCGGGAGAAAACCAGATACAAGGGATCTGGATTTCTCAAAGTGCACTTGTTAGTGTTAACGTAATACTTTAAACAGTTGTGAGGACTTCGCTAGGCTACGAGCCGTTTTTGCTCAGTCACTGCTACCTTTTGCCCACAGTACCCCAGCTAGACTTTACTCGATTAGTAGATACAGAATAGTATTGAAGCTTTCCTTATGTATGATATTGTTTATGCACTATTGATTTCATGTGTTGCACGCTTGGCTACTTTAGTGATTAGTGGCCCACGAGCACAATCCGAGTAGGCTATTGCCGTTGCATTTGCGGAGTACTTCTTTTTAATGTTTGCCATTTACTATTGCATATTCTTTTAATTATTCTTATGCCAATTTAAACCTTTAATAGTATTCAATTGCCAGTGTTTTTGCTTATTGAATTGCTGTTAAAAATCCGATACGTACTTCTTACGAGCATCCGAGAAGCATCTAACTTTTTCAGAAGATTCCTTGCTCGATGCTTAAGGACTATTAATTAACGTAACGTAATAGTGCCGATCCGAAGTAGAGGGTGGAGGACTATTAAACCCCAGCCGAACAGTCAAGGGTGGATTACTTCGGCTGCGGCCAACACTATTCTTTGGTGTTGTTGTTTCTTACTTCATTGTTTGATTGTTGACCAGACTAGATAATTCCTGTTTCTTTATTAGTCTGTTGTTGAACACTAGTACCGAGTTCTTGTATACCCCGTTATAGCAGATTGAACTCTGGAGGGTATTGGTGTTTTTTGTTCGGCTGGCAGTACTCAGGGGTTGGGATCGTGTGTTTCCGTTGTGGCAGCGAGCCATATTCGAGTCCTGATTGAGAGCCCTTGTGTACCCGAGTGCCAGTTCGTAACAAATGGCGACCTTGCTTAGGATTTTGTGAACAGTATACATTTTTGCAGAGTTGTACAACATTTGTTTGTTTGTATTTTAGCGTGCATATTGAAGAATATTTTTTTTTGTATGGCAATTAGTAAAGCATTTAAGAGACTCCAGTTAATTTAATAATTAGTGCTTGCATAGGAAGTTTAACACTTTTGTCTCGAGAATTTTTTTGTGGACTTCAGTATGTCGTGCATTAGGACTGACGATGAGCGAGAGATGCCATTTGAAGGTGAGCCGTTAGTAACCAGTGAGGAGGATGCTAGAGTTTTTGTAAGTAAGCGGTACCACGTGATGGAGGAGAGGCTGACTGGGGTGGATGTTTGTGGCTTGCACCTGATAGCCAAGGTTTTGGGCATTTCCAATGTAGTAGGGGTGTCCAAGGGGGAGCTGATTTCCTGGGTGTTGCGTGGGCGACATGGGGTTTCGGAGGAGAGGGCGTTTGGGGGGGTTCCTCCCCAGATCCCCTCTCACTCGACTCCCACAGTGCCGCACGTCCACTCAGTTACCGGAGGTTAGCACTCTCCCACAGAGGGATGAGAATTGGCAGATTGGAGTGCCCTCGGGTGGTGCACATGGTGGTTCCCCAGTTTTTGCCCCCCCTCCTTCAGTAGTGGCAGCTCCCTCTTCCTGCGTGTCTCCAGATATGGTATTTAGACTTGAGCTTGCTAAGATTGAGGCTAGGAAGCAGGAGAATGAGACCAGGAGGCAGGAGATTGAGGTTAGGAGGCATGAGGCTGAGCTTAGGTACGACTCGGAGAAATATTGTGCTAAATTGGATTTAGATAAGACTCGTGCAGAGTCGACAGGGACTCGGATGGGCCGTGAGGGCCAAGTAAGAGAACAGTCCTTGGCCCAATTAGTCAAATTGTTGCCGGTATTTAGTGAAACTGAAGTCACAGACTTTTTTAATCGTTTTGAGAAGAAGTGTAGGGAGCATAATTGGCCTGAAGAGAAGTGGGCAGCTCTAGTCTCCTCAAGACTTACGGGTAAGGGTCTGAAGGCTTATGATGCACTGCCTTTAGAGTCTTGCATTGATTACCCAGAATTGAAGAGAGCTGTCCTACGGGCATACGAGTTGCAACCGGAAACATATCGATTGAAGTTTCGGGGTGTTACAAAGACTAGGGAGGCGACCTTTCTTGAACATGCCCGGGACTTAAAAGATGCACTTAAAAACTGGACACGTTCTGAGAAAGCTGAGACGGCCGAACAGTTGACTGAGCTGTTTCTGCTCGAGCAGTTTTATAAGTGTACTGGTGCAGAAATGACTTCAACTATTAAAGAAAAGAACCCAAAAACTCTACGGGAGGCAGCTGAGATGGCTGACCTCCGGCTATTACTAATTCGTGGGTGCGGGTTTGCCCAGCGTAGTGAGGCAGGTAACAAGGGGCGTGACGGCCCCCCCCCCCCCCCCCCCCCCCCCGAGTTAGTGATATACCTTATGCAAACAAGTACAAGAGCCATGATACCAAGACTGACCACAAGACTAGCACCGTCCCATTTAAGAAGGGGCCGGGCCCTTCCCAGTACCAAGGGAAGCCCAAAGGGGAGTTGGAGTGTTATCATTGTCATAAAAAGGGGCACTTTGCAAGAGTCTGTCCTAGCAAACCACCTACAGCAGCTGTGTCTTTGGCCTGCAACATTGGCGTGTCTCCGAAGTCTAGGTAATGCTAGACTGGGGTAAGGCTTTTCTGTGTTACGAGTTGTTGTTTGATGCAGTGGTTAAGCGATAAACCTGCATACTCGTTTCGGTTCAGTGAAGCCTAGGTTGTCTTCGCGGCTGACTGTGTTGAGTTAATAATTTACAGTGCGTGAGGGCAAGAGCCTAACCACCCTGTAGTTTATTAACAGCTTGTTTTTACTTTGTCAAGGAGCCGGGAGAAAACCAGATACAAGGGATCTGGATTTCTCAAAGTGCACTTGTTAGTGTTAACGTAATACTTTAAACAGTTGTGAGGACTTCGCTAGGCTACAAGCCGTTTTTGCTCAGTCACTGCTACCTTTTGCCCACAGTACCCCAGCTAGACTTTACTCGATTAGTAGATACAGAATAGTATTGAAGCTTTCCTTATTATTGATATTGTTTATGCACTATTGATTTCATGTGTTGCACGCTTGGCTACTTTAGTGATTAGTGGCCCACGAGCACAATCCGAGTAGGCTATTGCCGTTGCATTTGCGGAGTACTTCTTTTTAATGTTTGCCATTTACTATTGCATATTATTTTAATTATTCTTATGCCAATTTAAACCTTTAATAGTATTCAATTGCCAGTGTTTTTGCTTATTGAATTGCTGTTCAAAATCCGATACGTACTTCTTACGAGCATCCGAGAAGCATCTAACTTTTTTCAGAAGATTCCTTGCTCGATGCTTAAGGACTATTAATTAACGTAACGTAATAGTGCCGATCCAAAGTAGAGGGTGGAGGACTTCTTAAGTTCTTAGTCAAGGGTGGATTACTTCGGCTTCGGCCAACACTATTCTTTGGTGTTGTTGTTTCTTACTTCATTGATTGATTGTTGACCAGACTAGATCATTCCTGTCTCTTTATTAGTCTGTTGTTGAACACTAGTACCGAGTTCTTGTATACCCCGTTATAGCAGATTGAACTCTGGAGGGTATTGGTGTTTTTTGTTCGGCTGGCAGTACTCAGGGGTTGGGATCGTGTGTTTCCGTTGTGGCAGCGAGCCGTACTCGAGTCCTGATTGAGAGCCCTTGTGTACCCGAGTGCCAGGTCGTAACAGTACCATGTTGACTCTCTGCTTCCTACCAATTAGCCATGACCTAATCCATCCCAACAACGCCCCACCTATTCCATGCGCCTCAACCTTTCTCATCAATCTCTCATGGGGTACAAAGGAGTACAAAGGAAATCAAGCAACAACAGATCTAGTGACTTCTAGGTTGCTTGTCCTCCAAAACACTGAGGATCAAGTGTCCAAACAGTGGTTTAGAGTGGGTAAGGGAACATTGGAAAGGGAATTACTGCCCTGGAACTAATGTCCGTGGCAGGATTAGGAAGTTAGTAGGGGACAGATGGGTTAGTAACTGAGAGGGGGATAAAATAAAGTTATTAATTTACAAACGCAGTCAGTCGCGGGTTTGATGCGAAATATTTGTCTAAGCGGAGTTTAAATGAATCAACGGTGATGCAGTCTATAACGTTTCGGGGAAGCCCATTCCACAAGTTGACAACTCGATTGAAGAAGAAATTCTTAGATTCGTGTGAGTTAAAAGATTTACCAATAATTTTGCAACCGTTTCCCCGCGTGTAATTAGATTGGTCGATAGTGAAGTACTTACTACAGTTCATATTGTCGATGCCTTTGATGATTTTGAACACTTGAATTAAGTCACCTCTTAATCTGTGCTGGGTTAAAGGAAATAAATTTAATTCTCTAAGACGCTCTTCGTATGGTTTGTTCTTTAGGCTAGGTATCATTTTGGTAACTCTACGTTGAACTCGTTCTAGCTTGTTTATATCTTTTTGGTAATAAGGGCACCAGGATTGAACGCAGCATTCCAGAAGAGGGCGGACTAAGGAATTATAAAGGGTTAGGATAACTTCTTTGGATTTATGCTCAAATGACCTGCCTATAAAGCCAATTATTTTGTTTGCCTTCTTAACAACTTCTGAACATTGTTGACTCAGTTTTAGGTTACTCGATATTGTTACTCCCAGATCGGTTTCTCTGTTTACATTCTTAACCCTCTGTGCCTGAGTGCCATTCATCGAATAGTTTGCTTTCTCATTTAGGTATCCGATATGTAGTACTTTACATTTATCCGCATTGAAACTCATTTGCCAAATTTGGGCCCAACATGACAATTTATCTAGATTGTGTTGCATATCGTCAACTTGTTCTTTTGAGAGTACGCTATTTGCAATTTTTGTATCGTCGGCAAATTTTGAGATTGTACAGGTGAGACCCTCATCTATGTCGTTGATGTAAATTAGAAAGAGAATTGGTCCTAGTACCGATCCCTGGGGTATCCCGCTACTTACATTGGTCCATTTAGATGCCTTACCGTTTATGACTACTCTTTGCTTTCTGTCGCTGAGCCAATTTTCTATCCATTTCAACACACCGTCTTGTATTCCATGCGCTTTTAGTTTTAGCAGTAAACGTTTGTGGGGAACTTTGTCAAAGGCCTTTTGAAAATCAAGGTATATAATATTACAGCTTTACTCTCATCGTACAGGTTGAGGATATCGTGGAAGAAGTCTAAGAGGTTTGTTAAACAGGAACGTTTTTTACGAAAGCCGTGTTGAGTATCTTTAAGTATGTTATTTTCCTCTAAGTGATTTACGAGCCTGTCTCGTATGACGGTTTCTAGCATTTTACATACATTTGAGGTTAAGCTAATTGGACGATAGTTACTGGGTAGGGATTTGCTGCCTTTTTTTAATATCGGTGTTACGTTGGCTAGCTTCCACTGATCGGGCATAGTTCCAGACTGCAAGGATTTATTGAATAGTAATGTCAGTGGTTTGGAGAGCTCATCCTTAGCTTCCTTTAGAACTCTAGGCGAGATTGTATCAGGTCCAGGCGTTTTATTTACCTTGAGTTTATCTAAACAATTCAATACTTCTCTCTCTGTAACGGTGATATTGCTTAGAACATCTGAATTATCAATCTGAATCGGCGATGGTGTAGGGATATCACTGAGGTCTTCTGTTGTAAAAACTGATGCAAAGAAGGTATTGAGGGCATTACTCATTTGTACTTCGTCTTTGGTGTATTCTCCATTTTCATCGACTAACGGTCCAACAGTTGAAGTAACTACTTTTTTCTTTCTGATATAACTATAGAATTTTTTCGGGTTTGTTTGACTTTGATTCGCAATGTGTAACTCTAAGGTCTTTTTACTTTGCTTAATTAACTTTTTGGCTTTGCGTCGTAGCTCTACAAATTTCAGCCGTTCTTCGTCATTTTGTGAGGATTTTAATCTATCATTAGCCAATTTTTTAGCAAGCAGGCAGTTTGAAATATCTTTATTCCACCATTTGGGCTTATTATTATGGCCTGGACGCCGTATTTTCGATGGTATGCAGTCTTGCACTGCTTTTAGGTAAGTGGCTTTGAATAACTTCCAATATGTATTTATGTCGTTATTGTGAATTAAAAAGCTCCAGTCAATTTCTTTAAACATAGCTCTAAGTTTATGGAAGTTTGCTTTCTTGAAATTAGGGACTTTTTCGATGCTACTATTTAGTTCGTTACTAGTAAACTTTAAAGTGAAAGTTATCGTACGATGGTCGCTGTTACTGAATTCATCACCAACATTCAAATTCTCTATTAATTCTTCTTTTGTTGCAAGTACAATGTCAAGAACGTTATTACCACGGGTTGGCGTTCGAACAAATTGATAAAGCGAACTCTCTTGCAAGTTCGTATACAAGTCATGTCCGGAGTGTGAAGTAAGAGTATCGCCCCACTTGGTCACAGGTAAATTAAAGTCAACAAAAATTACGGTATCTTGTGAGTTACTTACATCTGCAATTTGTTCGTAAATTTCTCGGTCAGTTTGCACTGATTGAGCTGGAGGTCTGCATATTAATGCAAGTATTATTTTTGTACCTTTATTATTCTTTATTAGCACAAAAGATGCGTCGACGTTCACAATTTGAGGTTTTGACAAGAGGGTAGGGTTAAGACTTTCTTTGATATAAAGTAAAACGCCACCTCCATTTCGATTTATTCGGCTTTTCTCAAACATTACATAACCGGGAAGTGAATACTCTGCTAAAAAGTCTCTATCTTCTGTATTGAGCCAAGATTTTGTTATGCCAATCACATCATAATTTTCTGTAAACACTAGCTCCTCTAAATCTAAAATTTATTGCGTATGTACGAGCGTTTGCATAGAAAACCTTTAAATTTGTTATTTTAGAACTCACGGAACGCTCTTTAATAATATTTTTGGTTCTTGTCGGATCTACATTTATGTTCATGGCTGTCCTCGGTCCTCGCTGTCTTCGGTCCTTATCGCTGGTGGTCCTCGGTTGCCTCTGTTTTTTTCTTGGCGTTGGATGATGTATGTCACTGCTGCTTCTTCTCGGATGGCGTTTTTTGATCCATGGCTGCGGACTGCTTCGTGTAGGAGACGACCCATGCGTGCTGAACCCACAGGGTTTAGATGAGTGCTATCCTTGCGGAACAGAGTAGGCTGGTTGTAGAAGTTGTCCCAGAGGTTGATGAATTCAACTTCTTCCCTCAGACACAAATATTTTAGTCGGCTATTTGTGCTGAAGTCCTTGTCGTAGAATTTGTCAGGTGCGTCGATCTTGGGGAGAATGCCTGAGATGATGATATTCCTTGACTTGTTTTTGTAGTGCTGGATCATCTTGCGATATTTCTCCATCAACTCTTCGGATCTGGTGCGCATGACGTCATTTGAACCAGCATGGATGACAAAAAGGGTATTTTCATTTGCATCCTTTGTGGTATCTTCGAAGGCTTCCACAATGTCGTCCAGTCCAGCTCCTGGGATGCAAAATCTTTTTCGTTGATTTGAGACTCTGTCGCAGAACTCTTCGACCTGTCCTCGTAGGATGGAATCCCCAACGAGCCTGGTCTCCTCTGGTTCGTCTTCCATCTCTACCAATATCTCAAATCTGTTTGACATTGTGACTGGTAGATGAGACCTTTTCTGCGTTGGCCGTGCACCGTTCCTCACTGGTGTAAATCCGGAAATCTGTGGTGGCAGGACTGTACGTACAGGTCGGGGAGAGGAGTGGTTAGAACAGGGGCGAGGGGTTGGTACTGTTCGTGCTAGCAGGCTTCTTGCACGAGGAGAGGGGGAGAGACTAAGCTGAACAGGGCGGCTGTCCTGGTTTGATGTCGGCTCAGGTTCGTCAGAAGCATCTGCTGCAGTGTCTACTGCAGGTGTTGGATTGTTGGCAGATGACATTGGGGAGGTGGTGGATGTTGGAGTTGAAACAATTGGAGTTAGTGATACTCCAACGTTGAGTGTTACAAACTCTTGGAGTGATTCCAGCTTCCTGGTGAGGGCTTCATCCAATTTTGCTGTCAAATCCTCTCGTTGCTGGCAGAGTCGGCAGACTTGTGGATCGACAGGAGCAAACATGGAAGCACCAAACCTACCGGCGCAGTTCGTACAGGCACGAGGCATGGTGACGATCACTTTCTTCAGATCACTTCACTCACTTAAAAACACTTAACTCACTTTAAAAACACTAAACTCACTTTAAAAACACTTCACTCCCTTCAGGTCGCTTCACTTACTTAAATAGGCCTAACCGAAAACAAAAATGTTGAAATACACACAAATAGGTTATCAGCGGTGATAGCCTAACCGAAAATTAAAACAAAACTAAATTAAATTTGATTACGCAGTGATAGCCTAACCGAAAACAATTTTATGTTTATTTAAACAGAAATAGGCCACCTGGGGTTATAGCCTATCCTAACCGAAAAAAAAAATTATGAAATACCGGTAAGCAGAAATAGGCCACCAGCGGTGATAGCCTAACTGAAAATTTAAAAATTGAAGTACCGTACGCAGAAATAGGCCACCAGGGATGATAGCCTAGACTGACCGAAAAAAAAAAAAAAAAAAAGGATGAAATATGCAGAAGTAGGCTACCAGGGGTGATAACCTACCTAAAACAGCAAAACAAATATATATATATATATAATAGAATATGTGACTAAATATACAATTCACCAAATAAAGATTATATAAAAATAAAGTGTAACTGCACACAAGGGGTTAATATACTGTATCAACAGATGGCGCTGGTGTCACTAGGCTAGTCAAGCAGGATTATATTTAGATAAACAAAGTTATCAGTCAAAGGTTACTACAAGATCATTCAAGCAGATCTAAAATTACAGATATATATAGCTACAGTAGGATACTGAATACGATACCTACTAGAGTTAATAAGAAAATACAAAGCTAGGTCGATTAGAGGTGCGCGTGCGTCGTCTGCTACAAGTTGGGATAACAAATGTAAACAACAATGTTTATCAGTCAGAAAAGCAATAAAATAACGTGCACGGCAACTACAGAACTATGTGGAGGTTAAACAAGCACTTAACTACTGTTCATGCAATGAATAAAGGGAATTGGGATATGAAATACTCAAATTAGGATCGAGTTTTCTCAGTGGCGATGCGGAGCTGTTGGCGATGCTAAAGCCGGCGGGTAGTGATCGAATAGTGATGGGGGACTCTGTCGAAAGCTTTACTGAAATCTAAATATATTATATCATATGACTTGTCATTATCTACTGCTTCATATACCTCTGAGAAAAAACTAAGCAAATTAGTAAGGCAAGAACGTCCCTGAGTGAATCCATGCTGAGAAGAATTTATTAAATTAAATGTATCTAAGTGGTTTCTAATTTTACTAGCAATAATTGACTCTAGTAGCTTTCCTATGATTGATGTAAGACTAATGGGACGGTAATTGGATGCTATTGATTTGTCACCTTTTTTGAAGATCGGAACTACGTTTGCAAGCTTCCAAGCTTCTGGAACTATACCTGTCTCCAATGACTTGTTAAATAAAAATGTTAATGGGTAACTTAACTCATCTCTACATTCTTTTAATACTCTAGCATATACCTCATCAGGACCAGGCGATTTATGAGGTTTCAGTCTGTCAATTTCCTTAAGCACATCATTTCTACTTATAGTAACCGTACTTAACCTATTTTCTATACTATCGCTAGATACCTTACGGACTTCGAAACTGTGCCAAATTTTCATTAGTGAAAACGGAAATAAAGTGACTATTTAATGTACTGCACAGTTCTAAATCATTTTCTGTCATTTCTCCTATCGAAGTTTTAAGGGGACCAATTACATCTCTAACCTTGGACTTATATAGTTGGTAAAAAGCTTTAGGATTATTTTTTTGTCATTGGCAACCTTAATTTCATAATTTCTTTTTTCTTTCCTAATATCCTTTTTTACCTGTCTTGATAGATTCTGATAGTAAGCAAGTAGGTGAATTTCGCCTTTCCTAATTTTTCTATATATTCCTCTCTTTTGTCCTAGAAGATCTAATAGTCTATTTTTCATCCATTTGGGTTGGTTCTGTGTTGATCTAAATTTTCTTTTGGGGATGTATTTATTTTGTGCATTGAATACTGGCTCGATAAAATTATCGTATGTATCTACCAAGGGTGACGTCTCTTCCTGACTTAAGATGACAGGTGCCTGAGAAGGGGTACACTCATTTGGACACCTGGATCGACTTAATTTTTTGACCATAGGGTCAGCTAATAGGGCTCTTCTTAACCCACCATAATTGGCTTTTCTGAAGTCCGGTATTAATGTTGTATTCTCTCTGGTACTACCTTTCCATTGTATATTAACACCTTACGAGCGGCCTATGCGGTTTATTTATATGTAGCCAAAATAGGGCTGTTTACGTGATCATTTTCATGCCTAAATAAGACCCAGAACGTAAAACAAGTACCTATCCCTGAAAGGGCATAAACAGAGCTTTCGAATGACACCATAACGATCCTTTTATGATGGCTAGTTTTCTTGCAATAACCGTGCAACGCGAGTGCAAAAAGCATGTAATTAGCCACTTTCCCGATACAATTCCTTATATAGCGAGTGAGAGAGGGAGGAGGGAGCTGGGATTTGTGTCAGTATGTTCGCCGCGGTGGTCTGGAGCAGTCATACGCTCGCTACTCTCCTGCCACCACTTGTCTCTCTCTCTCAGCAACATTACGTGCTGAAATTGCCACTCGACCTATGTCGAGCACCGCCACATAGTCCAGCTTTATTAAATACGACTTATGTGGTGAGCCGCTAATTAAGGGTTAAAATACACAGAATTGTGGTCACTATTTCCTAGGTGGTCCCCTATCTCTACATTATTTACCATATGTTCATTGTTACTGAAAACTAAATCGAGAATATTATTACCTCTAGTCGGCGTATCTATGAATTGAAATAAAAAACTATCTTGTACTACCTCTATAACTCCTCAATCAGAGTCTCCTATTTGATGCTGCCAATCTATATTCGGAAAATTAAAATCCCCCATAATGCACACATTGCTAAACCTTGATGCCATTTTAATTTCCTCCCATAATGACGTTCCGTTATTTATACTCATATTTGGCGGTCTATACATAACTCCAATAACTATGGTCTCACTACCTTTGTTAACCTCTACCCAAACACTTTCATTATCGTTAGTTAGTCTAATACCTGATTTAATACAGCTTGTTAATGTACTCCTGACAAACACTGCTATACCGCCACCCCTCTTACTTGTTCGGTCATATTTAAACAAACTATATCCTGGTATATCAAATTCTGCTAAAAAAATGCCTGGTTTCTATATTAATCCACGTTTCAGTTAGCGCTATTATGTCTATATTTTCTTTGCTAACAAGGGCTCTAAGTTCGTTCATTTTGTTACATATACTCTCAATTTACTGCTTTTCTTTATACCTAATTTACCTTTATTTCTAACGACATGTCCATCTTCCGTTGCACCATCACTACTATCATTTGCAATATAGTCATCATTTTTAGCATGAGACTGAATATCCTTATCGCTTTCGCCTGACACTAAAATTGTTCCATTTAACCTCTCATTTACACTCTCATTTACACTCAATATTTCTGTTCAAAACCCCACAACCACCCTATCTAAAGAACTAACTAATGTAGAAACCCCTAACCGTGAGAGATGAACCCCATCCCTTGCGTACATCCCATCTCTCCCATAGAAACTATCCCAGTTTTCAATTAATGGTATTGCTTTTTCTTTGCAATATTTCTCGAAACGGCAATTGACACCAATCGCCCTGGATGTCCATTCCTTGGGAACTCCTCTTCTGGGTAGGATACAATGTACTACAGGGATCCTTCCCTTCATCCTAACCTTATCTAACACATCCCGATACTGCTGCAGCAGTTCCTCACTTCTACCCTTACCAACATCGTTACTCCCGGCACTGAGACAGATAATGGGGTTATCTCCACTATCTTCCAAGATGTGGTCCATCTTCTCTAAAACCCTCCCAACTCCATGGCCAGGCAGACACACAACCTTCCTAAGTTTAGTGCGGGTAGCCCTAACTAAATGTCTTACCATGGAGTCGCCCACAATCGACACAGACTTACCTTCTCGGGACACAGACTTACCTTTCCCTCGGGAGGATCCAGCAGCTGCAGTTGGAGAACCCCCGGTGGTGGCAGAAGCTCCCTTGGTGGTGGTTGGGGTGGTGGTGGTGGTAGGTAGCACAGCGTCAGCGGTTGGAGCTGATTCGGCGGCAGGCACTTCGGCTAACCCTCCCTTATCCTGACTATCTTTTCCCTCACATTCGTCTCGCAAAGGAGAGAATGTATTTGTCACACTCATACCTATTCTACTATCCTGCTTCTTGAGTGTGACTTTCCCACCCGTATTTTTAACAACCTGCCATGAATAAAAATTTCATCAACTTCCTCCCTTTTCCCCTTACTCGACTTAATTTCCTCTTGGCTAAGCTTGAAAGCTAGATTTTCGTCTTTAATCAAATCCACTTCCCTCTGAAGTTTAACATTAACCTCCCTTAGAGCCAAGACCTCTTCCTTCACCACAACCATCTCTTCCCTTACCTGGAGAATAAGATGATGCAGTTCAGTAAAGGACTCACACTCCATACCTGACATGATCCCAAAAAGCTTAGCGAGGAGCAAACAACTAAGTACAGAAAACAAAAACAAATAAGTCAACTAACAGCTAAAAACTGAGCTAAAACACTTGTATATATACACGAGTGCACTGCCTCCAAACACAGGTAGGTGCGTATGGTCACTGGGTCACGAGCAGGTGGTCCGGGCAGGAACTCAAATTAACACAACCTCCTCCTGTCACTGACTGAACTGAACTGTACTTAACGATCCCGAATATTTTTTTATATACCATTACAAATAGTGTAATATGTAATATATATTTGTATTTACTGTATATATTGTGAAATAAAGGTGATTGATTGATTGTATTGTTGCTTCGGTGGGCCTCAGTTGACATGGCCGAGTGGTATAGCAGCCCATTTATAATAGTGCTGTACATTTATATATATCCTTAGTACATTAAGGTAGCAGCAAGTCCGATCCCCTATATCGTGAACCTAATCAGCCAACAATAAGACGAGCCATAAGCAATCACTAGTGTGTGTAATCATATATTACGTTTTCCATATCTAGTGTCAAACCCACCGACACTGTAGGAAGGCAGTGTCACACGAGCTCTTGTTCCGACAACTTTCACTGGCAACTGTAGTCAGACAACCTCATATTTTTAGTTTCATAAAAACGTAAGACAGGACACAAAATACACAATTTACCTTCGATCAAGTGTCCGCTCCTGGTGTGAATTAGCCTCAAAACAATACAGGATAGATTTAAATAAATTAGCAAGTAATTGAAAAAATAACAATGATAAATAACAAATGCATTTTATGGTTAACAATTGAATAAATAAAACTTGCTCCTGAAAACTGCCGGAAAACGCGCTTGTGTAAACACCAGTTTTCTATAATACAGTACCTCAGAAAATCTTGAAAACGATATCTCATCAGTTTGATTTACCCTACAGAAGTACGGTACCATATCTCAAATGAACAGTGAACATAACACAGAAACCGACTAGAAAAACTGCCCTAGACAAACAGTAAACATATTCATACAAAATATGTCGGATCTATCCTAAATAAACAGTAAACATAGCCAGTAAATCATCTCACAAGCATTCAGAGAACCCTTTTAAAATTTGCAACTATCATTTCAACTCGAAAATCATCTGCAAACCTAGTACATAATGTTTAACTTGTCAAATAGCTCTTCTGCAATCTTTTGCTTTGGTTCTTATTATTTGTTAATATAAGTTCATAGTTAAGCTAAAACTGTTCCTCTGTACATTTTCAGCCAACAGCTGCAATTATCAATAAACCGTATAGTATTATTATTATTAATAATATTTATATTATATATTATTATTATTACTATCAATATTATTCAATCAGATACATACCATTTTTAGGTATGTATATACAGTATGTATACATGTAAGCATGTGTACAGTATATTTACCCACTATAATGTACGCGCATCCTATTGAATACATTATAACCCAGCCATTTGTCACACTCGCACATTCAATGACACTCGCTACCCCTGTCCTGCATGGGGAATGAGGGTTCTCTTCTGCAACCCAGTTATGACCATGCTTATACTCGGTATTAAAATAAGCATTCTTCTTATCAAAAAAATGCTTGCAATAGTATTTAGACATTAACTTATTCAATATTTACAGACAAATCTGGAATTGTACATTTGGAATTTCACATAAATATTAAATATTATATCGTCATATATTATGTTATTATTACATATTACATTGAATTCATTTTTATAATGACTCCGCATGTGTACAAGGCAACACCTCTCTCTTCATATATAGTATTAATATACATACAATACCTGTCCTATGAGATTTATATCTGGTCTACACTCAGATGCCCACTCGTAAATATGTGTGGACTTCAAATTTATGTATTTATTTATTTATGGAAGTATATCAATGGAAAGGAATTTATGAATATAATTGTCTACACACCAACTACAAAACTATTTATTATTGATTGAAAAGTAAGTTCTATCCAAAAATCAATTATGTTACTTACTATTGCATAAAAACATTGGGGGTCCACACATTCTTATGAGTGAGCTTAATTGCTACAATATGACATCCAAGTGTACTTTACATCCTATAGATATAGAGTAAATTCGACTAAGAAATGTTAGGTTAGGCAGGGTTAACTATTATTGTAACAATAGTTGTTACATAGTGGGTTGTCTATCTATCTATCTATATGCTCAGGCCCAATCCCCATTTTGGGGGTAGCCGACTCAAGACAGAGCAAGAACAGGGAAAACACAAAAACAACATGGCCCGGGGAGACGATTAATATGAAGGGTGCGCCTGGAAGTGTGGTGGGAGGGCTTGTGGCTTTGGCTCCGCTGCATGTCTGCCTGCCGAGATCGGAACCTCTCCGGGTGGTCGGGGGCCGGGGGAGTGCTGGAGCGACCTTGGTGACCCTGGTCTCTGGGTCTTCTGCTGGGTGACCTGGATGTGTGTGAGTTTGTGCTTTTTATCTGTGTTTATTTGTTGTTTTATTTAATATATATAATCTAATTATGCAATAGTGGGTTGTAAAAATAAGTATTATCGGTCCCTGGGGTTCTAATTCATGAGGTAATGTTAATGTGCATTTTGCCCGTTATTGAGCATTTAGTCAAAATCAAGCAAACATGATTAGCTTAAATAAATAGCCAAATTTTATTATTTTCGCTGCATGTTTCCTTTATATCTCTCTTTCTGTATGTTTATCCGGAGGGGCTTATCAATCATGTGTTTAATAATGCCGCCAGTGTGAAAGATTTGGCTTCAATTCTGACAACATTTGTTATATTTATCATATAAAGCAATATTACTACTCCATATGCACATATTTCATTTGCATAATAAACATGTTAAAGTTGAAGAGACATTAAATAGGTGTGAAGAGGATATATCCAGTGAAAGACCATATTATTGTGATGGGAGGTAAAGGTGGAGGCGTACAAGGGAGTGCGACATAGATGTGCCTTTGGCACATATGCCTGAGGCATTCTACTGCAGAAGTAAGAGGGAGGCAAGGAGAAGGTAGGGGAAAGTGAAAAGATGTATTTAAGGTGGGACTTGGGAAGTAGGAGTGAAATTGGAAGCAAAATAAGAGGGGGGGAAGTGGGGAGAAAGGGCGGGAGGAGAAAGAGGGGGTGGGAGGCACATGTTGGGGGAAGACTAGAGTTGGTGGAGTGGAAACATGCTACCTAATCATATATATATTGCTTCCATTTCACCTGCTCTGGGGCATTCTTTGTGTTTATATTTGTATGTTATCTTCCTAAAGGAGTGTCACATTCGCCCAGTAGAACATTCCAAAAGTAGTGTCGTAGCTGTTAGGTTAATGGCCCAGTCTTCATTTTGGTGTGTGTGTGTATATAACTCCCACTGTGTGTCTTTTATATGTCAAGGTATTTAGGTGTTTTGATAATTTCATAGATTATGCATATAATTGTTTTCTAATAAGATAACGTGCTGAAAACTGTCATGGAAGTCATTGATATTTTCTTTCTAGGTTCTAAACGTATGGCCAGTGTATTGATTTATGAATATAGGTACACATCCAGTGGGCTACTATAAAATAAACAATACCACGACGATCAACAACAACATATATTTACATATGCATGGTAGATGTATGTAGGGTTGTATCCAAGTATGGCAATGGTGGTAATCCAATATATATATATATATATATATATATATATATATAAAGAAAGAGAGAGAGTGAGATACTATTTCCCCAAACTTTCCCAGCCACTATTGTTTCCACTCTTCACAAATATTCCACAGTCAATAACAGTTAAGGAGGAGCTGATCAATACCAGAACAGCTGGGGACAAACTGGCCAATAAAAGAAAGGTGGATATAAACTGACCAAGAGGCGTGGAACGATTAGCTGACCAATAGTAGACAAGTTTTGTTGTTCAATAGGAAAACAGTGCTAACATTGTTCAACGGAGTCAAGTACTTATGTTGCCCATTATGAGTACAAAGGAGTACAAAGGAAATCAAGCAACAACAGATCTAGTGACTCTTCTAGGTTGCTTGTCCTCCAAAACACTGAGGATCAAGTGTCCAAACAGTGGTTTAGAGTGGGTAAGGGAACATTGGAAAGGGAATTACTGCCCTGGAACTAATGTCCGTGGCAGGATTAGGAAGTTAGTAGGGGACAGATGGGTTAGTAACTGAGGGGGGGGATAAAATAAAGTTATTCATTTACAAATGCAGTCAGTCGCGGGTTTGATGCGAGATATTTGTCTAGGCGGAGTTTAAATGAATCAACGGTGATGCAGTCTATAACGTTTCGGGGAAGCCCATTCCACAAGTTGACAACTCGATTGAAGAAGAAATTCTTAGATTCGTGTGAGTTAAAAGATTTACCAATAATTTTGCAACCGTTTCCCCGCGTGTAATTAGATTGGTCGATAGTGAAGTACTTACTACAGTTCATATTGTCGATGCCTTTGATGATTTTGAACACTTGAATTAATACCTTACGAGCGGCCTATGCGGTTTATTTATGTGTACCGCACAGCGGGGTGTTTTTAGCCAAAATAGGGCTGTTTACGTGATCATTTTCATGCCTAAATAAGACCCAGAACGTAAAACAAGTACCTATCCCTGAAAGGGCATAAACAGAGCTTTCGAATGACACCATAACGATCCTTGTATGATGGATAGTTTTCTTGCAATAACCGTGCAACGCGAGTGCAAAAAGCAGGTAATTCGGTACTTTCAGTACATAATTGAGTATGTAGCGAGTGAGAGAGGGAGGAGGGAGCTGAGATTTGTGTCAGTAGGTTCGCCGCGGTGGTCTGGAGCAGTCATACGCTCGCTAGTCTCCTGCCACCACTTGTCTCTCTCTCTCAGCCACATTACGTGCTGAAATTGCCACTCGACCTATGTCGAGCGCCGCCACATAGTCCAGCTTTATTTAACTCGACTTATGTTGCTCGCCGCTAAATAAGGGTTAAGTCGCCTCTTAATCTGCGCTGGGTTAAAGGAAATAGATTTAATTCTAAGACGCTCTTCGTATGGTTTGTTCTTTAGGCTAGGTATCATTTTGGTAACTCTACGTTGAACTCGTTCTAGCTTGTTTATATCTTTTTGGTAATAAGGGCACCAGGATTGAACGCAGTATTCCAGAAGAGGGTGGACTAATGAATTGTAAAAGGTTAGGATAACTTCTTTGGATTTATGCTCAAATGACCTGCCTATAAAGCCAATTATTTTGTTTGCCTTCTTAACAACTTCTGAACATTGTTGACTCGGTTTTAGGTTACTCGATATTGTTACTCCCAGATCGGTTTCTCTGTTTACATTCTTAAGCTGAGTGCCATTCATCGAATAGTTTGCTTTCTCATTTAGGTATCCGATATGTAGTACTTTACATTTATCCGCATTGAAACTCATTTGCCAAATTTGGGCCCAACATGACAATTTATCTAGATTGTGTTGCATATCGTCAACTTGTTCTTTTGAGAGTACGCTATTTGCAATTTTTGTATCGTCAGCAAATTTTGAGATTGTACAGGTGACACCCTCATCTATGTCGTTGATGTAAATTAGAAAGAGAATTGGTCCTAGTACCGATCCCTGGGGTACCCCGCTACTTACATTGGTCCATTTTGATGCCTTACCGTTTATGACTACTCTTTGCTTTCTGTCGCTGAGCCAATTTTCTATCCATTTCAACACACCGTCTTGTATTCCATGCGCTTTTAGTTTTAGCAGTAAACGTTTGTGGGGAACTTTGTCAAAGGCCTTTTGAAAATAAAGGTATATAATATCTACAGCTTTACTCTCATCGTAGAGGTTGAGGATATCGTGGAAGAAGTCTAAGAGGTTTGTTAAACAGGAAAGTTTTTTACGAAAGCCGTGTTGAGTATCTTTAAGTATGTTATTTTCCTCTAAGTGATTTACGAGTCTGTCTCGTATGACCGTTTCTAGCATTTTACATACAACTGAGGTTAAGCTAATTGGACGATAGTTACTGGATAGGGATTTGCTGCCTTTTTTTAATATCGGTGTTACGTTGGCTAGCTTCCACTGATCGGGCATAGTTCCAGACTGCAAGGATTTATTGAATAGTAATGTCAGTGGTTTAGAGAGCTCATCCTTAGCTTCCTTTAGAACTCTAGGCGAGATTGTATCAGGTCCAGGCGTTTTATTTACCTTGAGTTTATCTAAAACAATTCAATACTTCTCTCTCTGTAACGGTGATATTGCTTAAAACATCTGAATTATCAATCTGAATCGGCGATGGTGTAGGGATATCACTGAGGTCTTCTGTTGTAAAAAACTGATGCAAAGAAGGTATTGAGGGCATTACTCATTTGTTCTTCGTCTTTGGTGTATTCTCCATTTTCATCGACTAACGGTCCAACAGTTGAAGTAACTACTTTTTTCTTTCTGATATAACTATAGAATTCTTTCGGGTTTGTTTTACTTTGATTCGCAATATGTAACTCTAAGGTCTTTTTACTTTGCTTAATTAACTTTTTGGCTTTGCGTCGTAGCTCTACAAATTTCAGCCGTTCTTCGTCATTTTGTGAGGATTTTAATCTATCATTAGCAAATTTTTTAGCAAGCAGGCAGTTTGAAATATCTTTATTCCACCATTTGGGCTTATTATTATGGCCTGGACGCCGAGTTTTCGATGGTATGCAGTCTTGCACTGCTTTTAGGTAAGTGGCTTCGAATAACTTCCAAGATGTATTTATGTCGTTATTGTGAATTAAAAAGCTCCAGTCAATTTCTTTAAACATAGCTCTAAGTTTATGGAAGTTTGCTTTCTTGAAATTAGGGACTTTTTCGATGCTACTATTTGGTTCGTTACTAGTAAACTTTAAAGTGAAAGTTATCGTATGATGGTCGCTGTTACTGAATTCATCACCAACATTAAAATTCTCTATTAATTCTTCTTTTGTTGCAAGTACAATGTCAAGAACGTTATTACCACGGGTTGGCGTTCCAACAAATTGATAAAGCGAACTCTCTTGCAAGTTCGTATACAAGTCATGTCCGGAGTGTGAAGTAAGAGTATCGCCCCACTTGGTCACAGGTAAATTAAAGTCAACAAAAATTACGGTATCTTGTGAGTTACTTACATCTGCAATTTGTTCGTAAATTTCTCGGTCAGTTTGCACTGATTGAGCTGGAGGTCTGTATATTAATGCAAGTATTATTTTGGTACCTTTATTATTCTTTATTAGCACAAAAGATGCGTCGACGTTCACAATTTGAGGTTTTGACAAGAGGGTAGGGTTAAGACTTTCTTTGATATAAAGTAAAACGCCACCTCCATTTCGATTTATTCGGCTTTTCTCAAACATTACATAACCGGGAAGTGAATACTCTGCTAAAAAGTCTCTATCTTCTGTATTGAGCCAAGATTCTGTTATGCCAATCACATCGTAATTTTCTGTAAACACTAGCTCCTCTAAATCTGAAAATTTATTGCGTATGCTACGAGCGTTTGCATAGAAAACCTTTAAATTTGTTATTTTAGAACTCACGGAGCGCGCTTTAATAATATTTTTGGTTCTTGTCGGATTTACATTTATGTTCATGGCTGTCCTCTGTCCTCGCTGTCTTCGGTCCTTATCGCTGGTGGTCCTCGGTTGCCTCTGTTTTTTTCTTGGCGTTGGATGATTTATGTCACTGCTGCTTCTTCTCGGATGGCGTTTTTTGATCCATGGCTGCGGACTGCTTCGTGTAGGAGACGACCCATGCGTGCTGAACCCACAGGGTTTAGATGAGTGCCATCCTTGCGGAACAGAGTAGGCTCGTTGTAGAAGTTGTCCCAGAGGTTGATGAATTCAACTTCTTCCCTCAGACACAAATGTTTTAGTCGGCTATTTGTGCTGAAGGCCTTGTCGTAGAATTTGTCAGGTGCGTCGATCTTGGGGAGAATGCCTGAGATGATGATATTCCTTAACTTGTAATTATAGTGCTGGATCATCTTGCGATATTTCTCCATCAACTCTTCGGATCTGGTGCGCATGATGTCATTTGAACCAGCATGGATGACAAAAAGGGTATTTTCATTTGCATCCTTTGTGGTATCTTCGACGGGTACTATACCCTGTTTCAGATAGGTGGGCCAGAAATCAAGAACCCTTACTTTTGTAACTCAATAAGAACAAATTTACTGTAATTGTCCACACCTATTACCTTGCTGACCCTTCCCAAATGGTAGACAAAATAGCTTGATTATTCCAGTTGTTTGTGTGTTGTTATTATTGCTGATCCTCATGCTGTCTAACTGAGCAGCCCCAAGGTCCCGAGCAAGGACAAGGCCATAAATGAGTGCCCCCTAAGAACACTTCCTGCTTTACCACTAAGAATGCCCAGGTGACCGAAGCCGCTCCCAGGCGAAGCTGAGAAGAGTGCGGAATCGCCCAGGACACAGAAGCCCCTCCCAGGGCCCTGTGCCCCTTAACCTAAGAAATGCGTAGGTATGGTATTTGAAACGTCCCCCCAGGCGAAGGTAATTTGGTTCATTCCTGACTAAAATCGTCATTTTACCATTAATATTGATATTACTTATTCATATGCGCCGATTTTACGTTTAATATGAAGATACTAACATGTAACAACAATAAAACAAATGGGAATAGTGTTTGGCTGGCCAAAATCGTGAATTATTGCCGACCGGTCATTCATGAAGTGTGGAGCAAAAGTGAGGCACACCTTCCCCTCGCGAGGCCTGAAGCCAGACTGACTCGCTCCCTCACACACTCTGTTACACCACACACTCTCTAGTCACATGACCACGCCTTAGAACCGGTTTGGAGATATTGGCAGGATAAATACACCAATAAATATGGGAATAAGAGGACAAATAGGTGATAATTGAAGGGGGGAGGAGGAGGGGATATTGACATATGTGGAGGAGTGATAGAATGGTATGGAAGGGAATTATCTCACTTAAGCACCATTTTCTTTTTTTTAAGTGCTACTGGGGCCTTTTAAAAATTTTTTTAGGCCTTGACTCATATGAGAACGCTTGCCGTCCATGGGTTAACAATTATGAAGGGAAAGTTTATGTTAATGTTCAAGAGTTTTGGCCTACCTATTTGGAACATGGTATAGTGTAAGTAGGTCAAAGATAGAAGAGATTGTCGACTAATAGAAGACGAGAATCATGAACTTTGCCACAATATGCTGTTAGTTGAACGCGTGTGGATGAGTCTCCCCCATTAGTCGTGTGTCAAGTGGGTCAGCCTCTTCGTAACCCAATATATCAAGTTTGTTGAAGGAGATCACCAGGATGAACATTATCATGTTTGCAAGTTTTGCACCAGCTTTACTCCTTGAAATGCATTACAACTATACTGCACGTGATTAAATTTGTTTATATATTGGCCAGTAGTGCAAGTCACCCTCCCCCAATTTTAAGCTAAATAATTATTCAAATGTCCTCAAAATATGGAGACAAGTCATCCTCGGGGATCAAGGAACCTATCAAGAGATTGAGATACATCTTCAACGTCAGTTGTGTTGCTTATGTTTTCGTTAGAATTGAAATTTTAGTCATATGTCTATAGTTGAGATTGCTGGCGTATTCTTGTCATGTTTACACTGTGATAAATTGAAGAAAAAGTTTGTCAGCTATGATATAAACACCATTTTAGGAGAAGTAATTTATCGATAATAAAGTATTCTTTATCAGAATGTGTATATAAAACTCCTGTTAATTTTCTAAATGTTATATATTTTACATTCTATCACATCGAAAAATTAACTCCAATTCCACCTGTGTGGAAGTGAGAACCCTAGAGTGAGAGTACGAGGAGATGATTACAGGCAATAAGAGGAAACTTTGGAGTTTGGATCCAATTAAAGCCTAGGATGGCTGGGAAGTATTAAGGAAGAGAGAGAGAGAGAGAGGAAGGTGCTATACAGTAATCTGGTACATTGAGTGTGTATGGCTAACTAAAAAGAAATATATATATTTTGAAAATAATTCCTTAAATTAGTTGTTCTTTATAACACAAAGTATACACACGCACACACACACACACTTACACACCTACACACAACAAAAACACACACTTATTTACACACAAACACGCACATGTTCACATTCTATATAACATTATGGTGTGTGTTTTAAAGAATTTGTTATGTAATAAAATTACTATATATAACTGAAGTATAACCCCTTGAGTGGCACGTCCGTATATATACGGCCCTGGGTGTTGTCGCGCCCAGAGCCAGGTCCGTATATATACGGCCCTGGGTGTTGTCGCGCCTAGAGCCAGGCCCGTACATATACGGACGCGGGTGTTGTTACGCCCAGAGCCAGGTCCGTATATATACGGCCCTGGGTGTTGTCAGGCCTAGAGCCAGGCCCGTATATATACGGACGCGGGTGTTGTTACGCCCAGATCCAGGTTCGTGTATATACGGCCCTGGATGTTGTCAGGCCTAGAGCCAGGTCCGTATATATACGGACCTGGGTGTTGTTACGCCCAGAGCCAGGTCCGTATATATAGGCCCTGGGTGTTGTCAGGCCTAGAGCAAGGTCCGTATATATACGGACCTGGGTGTTGTTACGCCCAGAGCCAGGTCCGTATATATACGGCCCTGGATGTTGTCGTGCCTAGAGCCAGATCCGTATATATAAGGTCTTGACGACAAAATCGGTAACGCCGAAACTACTGTAGGTCACCCACGCCTTCCATATTCATACCGCAAGTACCCTACCGTTCGACCTTCTTCTACAACCTCTACCCCTCAGCCCCCTCCTAAACACCACGTAAATGTTATATAAATGTATGTGTATTAGATTATAAGAATACATATACATATAAGAATATTTACCAGTGATTTTATATTATGACTTTGTGACAATCATTAGTGGGTGTGTAAGGGACAATAAATAAGCACAATACATTTCAGTGATATATAATTGAAGATAATGTGAGTAGTATGTGACATAAGAACCGTGACCTATTAATAACCTCCTGAGAGTGTTTATATCCCCATGAGAATTGTGCATCGAAAAATTAATTCATACTAAATGCTGATATATTAAAAAATAATCTCAAAGTGTGTTTGCAAGGAAAACAAAAACAAATTCCTTTTTTATTTCAAAATGCATATTTGTTTTATTTTGCGTAACTATGGTGCCTCTCGTGCTCGTACCTACAGTACATCACAAAAATACGTGTGCGTACTAAAGGTAGTCCATGATCAACATTAAACTACTTGAAAAGTTGAAATACCTGCATTCGTCGAAACCAGTTGGAAACCAGTTGGTACTTGGAATTCGGTTGGAATAACCAAAAGCGATAAAGTCACTAAATACTACATTGTCTACATATTTTTGGCCGAACATGGACTAGCTGAGTGCTATTGTTACCAATTTCCTTCAATTTCCATCCAACATGATGGATTTAGCCAATAAATATATGGTAAATAGGCTGGCACTGGGGGTGACACTAGGTCAATAAAATACCGGCATTCTGCGAGTTAAAAAATAAACTTGCCGTTTTAATTACCATAACCTAAAAGCCAACAGAGGCTTGAGAGTTTCAAAAAATGCAGAATAATAAATATTCGGTTCCCATTCTAATAAACGTACATTCATTGCCATGCTGTAAGTAAACATTGTCACAATGTGTATATTATAATGGAACAAAATATGTACTTTCATGAAACAACAGAACAAAAAGCTAATTGTCGTCAAGTTTGCTTCGTCGTCTGAAATTGATCATATCTAGCATAATACGATGTGGGAATAATTACACAAAAATGAATTAATTATGCATTGTTCAGTGGAGAAACGTGTATTTAATGATGCTACACACTTCACATTGCGTTGATAAAGTAACCAATCTTCATATTGTCATCCTACTGTAGGTTTACTTCAGCTCCTTCAGCTCCTTTGGAAATAAGTTCTTAAAAACTTTAAAATTTCTGGTGTTTCCCTCGACGAATTTGGCACCATTTACACTCCATGCTAATCAATGTAAATCGGCCGAATACACTGTTAGAAGAACTACTGTAGATCGAACACAAATTCCGTTTCGGGGAGAATCTGGTGTAACTTGACCTTGTCCTGTTTTAAACATTAATGGTAGATGGTATTCTCTCTGGGGTACAAATATTTAGACTTTTCTCTCATAACAATTATATAGATAATATCAGTCTTTCTTCTATTCAACAGCTGAGCTATGACTTAAATTGCTTCAAAATCCGTGTGTCCAGGCATTTTGGCTTGAACGTCACTTGATTTTGGCCCTGTCTCTCTTTCAACTCTGGGGGAAGCACTCGCTACAGGCAGTTCTGTCTTTTGTCCCCCTCACTCACATAGAACAAAAATAATAGGAACTTTTATTTTTAACAGGGATAATTACCATAATAATGCAAGTATATAACACTAGCTTTAAGTCCCGAGTAGCACTTCTTATAGAACTGATGGGTAAAGTCACAATTCTAATGAATGCTAGGGATTATGTTTTTTATTGTAAATATGCTACTTATAAACTTATTTGGTGAGATTAGTTGGCAGAGATGTTTGGAAGGACTTTTGTAGCTGAATAATAAAAGCAATGTATTCATGCCAAAACAATGAACACTGATTGAACCATTAACCCTTAACTGTCGGTGCGCAACTTATGTCGTGTGAAATAAATTTGGACTATGTGGCGGTTCACAACTTATGTCGTGCGCCATTTTCAGCTCGTAATGTTGCTGAGAGAGAGAGCTGAGCGGTGTGAGGAGCCTTGCAACTGTATGACCGTCCCCCACCACCGCGGTGGACCAACTGAACTGTATTCTAACTTCCTCCCCCTCTCCTAACTCGCTACACAGGGAATTCTGTAGGGAAATTACCTAATTACAGGGTTTTTGCACTCGTGTTGCACGATCGTTGCAAGAGAACCAGTGGTCGTACAAGGATGGTTCGGGTGTCATTGGAAAGTTCTGTTTATGCCCTTTCAGGGATAGATACTTGTTTTACGCTCTGGCTCTTATTTAGGCATGAAAATGATCACGTAACCAACCCAATTTAGGGTAAAAAAAAAACGCTGGGCGCTACGGTCAAATAGACCACCTAGCCCGCTAAATAAGGGTTAAGGAACGACTCTGAAGAGAAGTGTGGAATAAGCTGCCAAGTTAATTTGAACGGAGTATAGTCTGACTTCAAACTAAAGTGAATACAAGTGAAGCCGAGTTTCATTTGTAGAACCAAACCCGAAAAGAACTGACCCCCAAAATAGGCTTTAGTACCTTCATATACTGTATCTGGAGACAAAACTGCAATAATAATAACTGTAGCCTACCATACTCCATCAAGGGTATAGAGACCCCGTTTGTGGAAATGTACACACAATAATGTGTCTTCATCAATCTTACATAACATAAGTTGCTTGCATTGATATTATAACCTTTAGTTTTTTATTGTGGTAAATTGTGAATACAACTCTAATTTTCGAAAATAATTAATCACAATATTTCTATTGCGTATGTGGAAGGTTATTAATGTTGTATCTTGGTGTAGGCCTATATGTATATATGTTAATATTTTAAAAACTAATTTGTAACCTGTCACGTGCCCTCATAGTAACTTCCTTCTTCCCTCCATCACCCAACACCATCACCTTTCATAACACGCATATTTGGTAAGCCCACGCAATCTCTTCTCACTCTTTGCTTTCTCATGATTGTCTATCCCTTACATATTATCTCCTCTTATGTGATCATTACAACCACTACCAGTCATTACACCCAACACCAGTCATTACACCCAACACCAGTCATTACAACCACTACCAGTCATTACAATAACTACCAGTCATTAACACCACTACCAGTCATTACAACCACAACCAGTCATTACAACCACTACCAGTCATTACAACCACAACCAGTCATTACAACCACCACCAGTCATTACAACCACTACCAGTCATTACAAGTTACCATTATCAGTCAAAACAACCACTATCAGTCATTACAACCACTATCAGTCATTACAACCACTACCAGTCATTAAAACCACTACCAGTCATTACAACCACTACCAGTCATTACAATAACTACCAGTCATTAACACCACTACCAGTCATTACAACCACTACCAGTCATTACAACCACTACCAGTCATTACAATAACTACCAGTCATTAACACCACTACCAGTCATTACAACCACAACCAGTCATTACAACCACTACCAGTTGGTGGGTGCCCAACCCCGAAAGGGGTTGAAATAGGGGAGCTATCCCCCCGCCAAAGGCGGCTTTCTAGGGCCTTTCCTAGCTGTTGCTGAGAGGATTGGGTTCTAGTCATGTGGTGATGGGCTGGTCTTTCAGAGTGAGAACTGAGCGATCTCTGCCATACCCATAGCTTACTCTGACTGTTCCTTTAGCTTGTGTGTTTTCTGGATCTCAAGTGACGGCGTCTCTTTCGTGGATTGACCTCCCAATCTACCAAGATTGGAAGCCAAAGCGTCACATTTTTCCCTTGCCCCTCAACTTTCTCTTCATAATTGCTGAGGGGCACAGGGCCCTGGGTGGGGCTTTGGTTTCCTGGGCGTTTCCGCACCCTCCTCAGCTCCCCGCCATGGAGTGGCTTCGGTCATCCAGGCTTTATTGTGGTCGGCGGGGAGGGTTCTGTGGGGGCGCTCGGTTATGGCCTTGGAATTGCTCGGGGCCTTGGGGCTGTTCGGCCAGGCAGCTTGGGGAACAACAACAACAACAACAACAACAACCACTACCAGTCATTACAACCACCACCAGTCATTACAACCACTACCAGTCATTACAACCACTACCAGTCATTACAACCACTACCAGTCATTACAACCACTACCAGTCATTACAACCACTACCAGTCATTACAAGTTACCATTATCAGTCAAAACAACCACCATCAGTCATTACAACCACTACCAGTCATTACAACCACTACCAGTCATTACAACCACTACCAGTCATTACAATAACTACCAGTCATTAACACCACTACCAGTCATTACAACCACAACCAGTCATTACAACCACTACCAGTCATTACAACCACCACCAGTCATTACAACCACCACCAGTCATTACAACCACCACCAGTCATTACAACCACTACCAGTCATTACAACCACTACCAGTCATTACAACCACCACCAGTCATTACAACCACTACCAGTCATTACAATAACTACCAGTCATTACAAGTTACCATTATCAGTCAAAACAACCACTATCAGTCATTACAACCACTACCAGTCATTTCAACCACTACCAGTCATTTCAACCACTACCAGTCATTACAACCACTACCAGTCATTACAATAACTACCAGTCATTAACACCACTACCAGTCATTACAACCACAACCAGTCATTACAACCACTACCAGTCATTACAACCACCACCAGTCATTACAACCACCACCAGTCATTACAACCACCACCAGTCATTACAACCACTACCAGTCATTACAACCACCACCAGTCATTACAACCACTACCAGTCATTACAACCACTACCAGTCATTACACCCACTACCAGTCATTACAATAACTACCAGTCATTAACACCACTACCAGTCATTACAACCACAACCAGTCATTACAACCACTACCAGTCATTACAACCACCACCAGTCATTACAACCACCACCAGTCATTACAACCACCAGCAGTCATTACAACCACTACCAGTCATTACATCCACTACCAGTCATTACAACCACTACCAGTCATTACAACCACTACCAGTCATTACAACCACTACCAGCCATTACAACCACCACCAGTCATTACAACCACTACCAGTCATTACAACCACCACCAGTCATTACAACCACTACCAGTCATTACAACCACTACCAGTCATTACAACCACCACCAGTCATTACAACCACTACCAGTCATTACAAGTTACCATTATCAGTCAAAACAACCACTATCAGTCATTACAACCACTACCAGTCATTACAAGTTACCATTATCAGTCAAAACAACCACTATCAGTCATTACATCCACTACCAGTCATTACAACCACTACCAGTCATTACAAGTTACCATTATCAGTCAAAACAACCACTATCAGTCATTACAACCACTACCAGTCATTTCAACCACTACCAGTCATTACAACCACTACCAGTCATTACAATAACTACCAGTCATTAACACCACTACCAGTCATTACAACCACTACCAGTCAATACAACCACTACCAGTCATTACAACTACTACCACTCATTACAACCACTACCAGTCATTACAACCACCACCAACCATTACAACCACTACCAGTCAGTACAACCACTACCAGTCATTACAACCATTACCAGTCATTACAACCACCACCAGTCATTACAACCACTACCAGTCATTACAACCACTACATCATTACAACCACTACCAGTCATTACAACCATAACCAGTCATTACAACCACTACCAGTCATTACAACCACTACCAGTCATTACAACCACTACCAGTCATTACAACCACTACCAGTCATTACAACCACTACCAGTCATTACAACCACCACCAGTCATTACAACCACTACCAGTCATTACAACCACTACCAGTCATTACAACCACCACCAGTCATTACAGCCACTACCAGTCATTACAACCACTACCAGTCATTACAACCACCACCAGTCATTACAACCACTACCAGCCATTACAACCACTACCAGTCATTACAACCACTACCAGTCAATACAACCACTACCAGTCATTACAACTACTACCACTCATTGCAACCACTACCAGTCAGTACAACCACTACCAGTCAGTACAACCACTACCAGTCATTACAACCATTACCAGTCATTACAACCACCACCAGTCATTACAACCACTACCAGTCATTACAACCACTACATCATTACAACCACTACCAGTCATTACAACCACTACCATTCATTACAACCACTACCAGTCATTACAACCACTACCAGTCATTACAACCACTACATCATTACAACCACCACCAGTCATTACAACCACTACCATTCATTACAACCACTACCAGTCATTACAACCACTACCAGTCATTACAACCACCACCAGTCATTACAACCACCACCAGTCATTACAACCACTACCAGTTATTACATCCACTACGTCATTACAACCAGCACCAGTCATTACAACCACTACCAGCCATTACAACCACTACCAGTCATTACATCCACTACCAGTCATTACAACCACCACCAGTCATTACAACCACCACCAGTCATTACAACCACTACCAGTCATTACAACCACTACCAGTCATTACAACCACTACCAGTCATTACAACCACCACCAGTCATTACAACCACTACCAGTCATTACAACCACTACCAGTCATTACAACCACTACCAGTCATTACAACCACTACCAGCCATTACAACCGCTACCAGTCATTACATCCACTACCAGTCATTACAACCACCACCAGTTATTACAACCACTACCAGTCATTACAACCACTACCAGTCATTACAACCACTACCAGTCATTACAACCACTACCAGTCATTACAACCACTACCAGTCAATACAACCACTACCAGTCATTACAACTACTACCACTCATTGCAGCCACTACCAGTCATTACAACCACCACCAACCATTACAACCACTACCAGTCATTACAACCACTACCAGTCATTACAACCACTACCAGTCATTACAACCACTACCAGTCAATACAACCACTACCAGTCATTACAACTACTACCACTCATTGCAACCACTACCAGTCATTACAACCACCACCAACCATTACAACCACTACCAGTCAGTACAACTACTACCAGTCATTACAACCATTACCAGTCATTACAACCACCACCAGTCATTACAACCACTACCAGTCATTACAACCACTACATCATTACAACCACTACCAGTCATTACAACCACTACCATTCATTACAACCACTACCAGTCATTACAACCACTACCAGTCATTACAACCACTACATCATTACAACCACCACCAGTCATTACAACCACTACCATTCATTACAACCACTACCAGTCATTACAACCACTACCAGTCATTACAACCACCACCAGTCATTACAACCACCACCAGTCATTACAACCACTACCAGTTATTACATCCACTACGTCATTACAACCACCACCAGTCATTACAACCACTACCAGCCATTACAACCACTACCAGTCATTACATCCACTACCAGTCATTACAACCACCACCAGTCATTACAACCACCACCAGTCATTACAACCACTACCAGTCATTACAACCACTACCAGTCATTACAACCACTACCAGTCATTACAACCACCACCAGTCATTACAACCACTACCAGTCATTACAACCACTACCAGTCATTACAACCACTACCAGTCATTACAACCACTACCAGCCATTACAACCGCTACCAGTCATTACATCCACTACCAGTCATTACAACCACCACCAGTTATTACAACCACCACCAGTCATTACAACCACTACCAGTCATTACAACCACTACCAGTCATTACAACCACTACCAGTCATTACAACCACTACCAGTCATTACAACCACTACCAGTTATTAGAACCACTACCAGTTATTACAACCACTACCAGTCATTACAACCACCACCAGTCATTACAACCACCACCAGTCATTACAACCACCACCAGTCATTACAACCACTACCAGTCATTACAACCACTACCAGCCATTACAACCACTACCAGTCATTACAACCACTACCAGTCATTACAACCACTACCAGTCATTACAACCACTACCAGCCATTACAACCACTACCAGTCATTAAAACCACTGCCAGTCATTACAACCACTACCAGTCATTACAAACACTACCAGTCATTACAACCACTGCCAGTCATTACAACTACCACCAGTCATTATAATCACTACCAGTCATTACAACCACTACCAGTCATTACAACCACTAACAGGCATTACAACCACCACCCGTCATTACAACCACTACCAGTCAATACAACCACTACCAGTCATTACAAACACTACCAGCCATTACAACCACTACCAGTCATTACAACCACTACTAGTCATTACAACCACTACCAGTCATTACAACCACTAACAGGCATTACAACCACTAACAGGCATTACAACCACCTCCTGTCATTACAACCACTACCAGTCATTACAATCACTACCAGTCAGTACACCACCACCCGTCATTATAACCACCACCCGTCATTATAACCACCACCCGTCATTACAACCACTAACAGTGTTACGACCGGCACTACGAAATAAACAAGGTCACTTAATGATGGACTAGATGATAGGCTATATCTGCAACAACGGTACGCTAATTCCAAAACCCTCGAACTATTACGCCGGTGAACAAAAACACTTAAAACCCTTCAGAGTTAATCTACTGGATAACGGGGTATCAATTAACTAGGTTTTAGTGCACTTCTACAAAGGCTTTCCGGTGACGGTAAAGCCAACTCACAACAGGAGTACTTACGTTATGAAAATGCTCTTAACCCTTAATTAGCGGCGAGCAACATAAGTCGAGTTAAAAAAAGCTGGACTATGTGGCGGCGCTCGACATAGGTCGAGTGGCAATTTCAGCACGTAATGTGGCTGAGAGAGAGACAAGTGGTGGCAGGAGACTAGCGAGCGTATGACTGCTCCAGACCACCGCGGCGAACCTACTGACACAAATCTCAGCTCCCTCCTCCCTCTCTCACTCGCTACATACTCAATTATGTACCGAAACTACCGAATTACCTGCTTTTTGCACTCGCGTTGCACGGTTATTGCAAGAAAACTATCCATCATACAAGGATCGTTATGGTGTCATTCGAAAGCTCTGTTTATGCCCTTTCAGGGATAGGTACTTGTTTTACGTTCTGGGTCTTATTTAGGCATGAAAATGATCACGTAAACAGCCCTATTTTGGCTAAAAACACCCCGCTGTGCGGTACATATAATAAACCGCATAGGCCGCTCGTAAGGTGTTAAGTAATAACAATGCTTGAATAAACTATTATTTTTATTAATCTCACCACCACACCCCCAATGAAATTAATTAAAGTATATATGATCCACCGGGATTCGAACCCGGGTTATCACACACATATTTTTGCCACCTTAACCATTACACCACCAGGACGGTTAAAGGTTTATGCACACGCCTACGACTTATTATCCATTCTCGAATACTGGATATTAATCTAATCATGTTCATATTCCCAACCGCACTATGGTAGCCTACTGTTTAAGTGAGAGGAAAGAATATTCATGGGGCACAGATCATATATAAGATTTAATAAAGGAAGATATGCTTACGTTAACTTTTAGTGTGAGTCTGTACTCAACACTAACTCTACAATGCTCTATGAAAACACTGGAAGTCTAGTCCTACAGCAATCAGATAAGGAATCTTCTGAAAAGGTCTGTGCTCTAAAATGCTCATTAATATAGAACAGACATAAATGCAGGGGCAGGACACCAAAGCGTGTATCTTAAATACACTAATAAGTAGGATACATATATATAACAAGGGAGTGCAACAACTCTGTGACAGCACTAATAATAACCACTCAGAAACAGTACTTCCTTAGCCAACGAAACAGCCAAACTGGGTTGTGCACTATGCTTCAACCTTGGCTAAAACAAGGCGTGAATAATTCCTAAAGCATACACAATGAAAGTTAATATACACAATGCTGTCTTTCTCACTAATGAAGTCTAGCGGTGGCATAAAAGGTACTAGGAAACTAGGCAGAGCGCAAGCATGCTCGTAGCCTACTGTCTCCCCTTCAACAGATTTCCCTTATGTTACGTTAAGTGACTTGGAGGCTCTCTTGGTAAGTCCAGATCTCTAGTATCTGGTCTTGCCCTGGCGCTCCACAAATTCAACAAAATGAGGTAGCAATCATACAGGTATGAGTAGGCAAAAGCCCTTTACCGGTATACTGCTACACTCGCAAAGGAAAATATGCACAAGGGTTACAGGCTAGCTAGCTTCGTCGATGTTGTACAGGCTCTGACTTGCCACATACATAACTCAGACAACGACCAAAGATACCTTCCACTGTCTAGCATTAAATAATAAGAGAGAACAGCTCAATAATTAAAAGCACCCCAACACTAGGCTACCATATGACTATGACTCTACTAATCCCTAACGCTAGTGCAAACATAAATGTGAGAGCTGGTGCTGGTAATACGACTGGCCGACTATGGAAGTCGTATGCAGAACCAGAAGGGATAAACAATTGAATAAAAATGGAAGTATGAAAAAGAAGAAGTTCAGAGAGAGAGATAGTAGTATAGAGGGTTATATGGGGGACAGATTGCAAAGGACATGTAGGACCAAGCACGCTACACCAAGCTCTGCCGGAGAAACGCGGCAGGAGCCCCCACAGGACCAACAAAGGCAGCGGCACCCAATCACAGACGACTACGTCACGAGGAGCAAGCGTCACTTAGGACGCGCCAAGCGCGCCAGCCAATCAAGGGCCTGGGAAAGCCCGCGCGCGAGCGAGGGAGGCAGGCACACGTACATACACACGCACATATTACTACCGCGCTGCCTCCTCCGCTCTCTCTCTCTCTCTCCTTAACTTCACACAATGCATCTTATATTTTATGAATGGTATAAAATACTTCCAAGTGTCACAGACAAGAATAAAGACCACCACTGATCTGTCTGTGACAACATGAACTCTATGAAAGAAAGAACATCGTTCTACGATTATTGTAGCCCATTTCACTGCCCTGGCGAGCACTAGCGAGTTACGAGTGCATTCTGGCAAGCTGGCCAGTGTAACACCCCGCCCAAGATGTGGGACGTTTCAGCCTCAGGTGAACTCCACATCTGACCAGACAGAATGCTCACCAACCCCGCATCACCCAGCTATTCTCCTAAGTTGTGAAAACAAGGCACGATCACAAACATAAAACACTGTATTATAAAAAAAAATCTGCACAACACTTCCCCAAAATAATAGCATCATAATAATTATATCACGCTCAACGAGCAAGCTTCACCAATCCTAGCCTACTAAGACAACAACTCAGAGTGTCTTAGATGCTTGCTGTGATATACTGCACTTATATACTATCAAAAAGAATGAGTTTTTATGTGAGGTTTTTATAATTTGTTAATAGTGTTTTTGGCGGCGTTGCACTACAAGGGCAAGCCTAATTTTTCTCCACTCTCAAACACACACTGACTGAACGGCGAGGGTTCTCCTGCAAACATACCCTCCCGTGACAAACAATCAGCCAAAACATTATCAGTGCCCTTAACATGCCACACATCCAACTTGTGTTCCGGCAGCAAAACAACACCTGACACTGATAAACTGCCCAGTTCATCACAAGACTGGCACTTCTCTTCGCTCTTTCCGGCAACGGGGCCTGCCAATAACTTTTCACTATTTCTACCCTAGTGATGAGCGAGGCAGCCCCGATGCGGTCTATGGTGTCGTCAACTCTAGGTAATGGATAGGCATCTGTCAGGGATAATGCTTCCACACTCTTGCAATCAACATACACACGGATCTTGCCACTTAACTCAGGTTGCAAAGTTACTGGCAATGACCACTCACGATATACCTTATCCCTCAGACCCTTTTTCCACATGTAATCTAGCTCTGCTTTCACGACAGGCTGTTGAGCAGGATATATACGGTAGGGAACTAACTTGAGCCTTGCACTGTCTCCAGCCTCCATGTCGGATTCTACCCCGTACATCAGGCCTGGAGAATCAACAAACATGCGGATGTACTGCCATAGCCTAGTAAACAACTTCTCTTGGCGCTCAGGAACAAGAGGTTGCAACTTATCTCGAAGAATAACATGCCTAGTGCCCTCCCACAACCCAGCCGAGACTGCAGCTTCTAAACTATAGTCTCCCTCCTTCTCCACCTTCGTCCCTAGAACAACCAGGTCATGAGAGGGACAATTAGCACCACCTGTGCAGTCACTCCCATAGTTCATAATTGCTAAGGCTTCCCCGCCGATACCGTACATGCGCACCCCCGCATTCCTTGCGACTACATCTGGCTGCGCAGCATCACCGCCTTCAGCTACATGGCCAGATACAGTTGGTCTATGGTAGGGCTGTTGCATTCGACTAGAGCAGCATTGGGAGGCTATGCGACGACCGGGCGCACGTACTCCACAGCCAACCTCACCAATCTGCTCAATGTCCTGATTCTGACCACCACCCTTAGCAGCCATGGGTCGACCCTGACCTGACAACCATGCCAAAGCCTCGCCGCCCGCCTTGAACCACTGAAACAACGAGGCCAACGGTCTACTAACACTCAAGTGACCTGCCAACGGAACATTGTGCACCGCATGAGTTGTGAGGCCTGGGTGCTCGACACAAACAGTGGGGTATGAACCGAGCCGGTGCTGGAGCGCTGCACACTGCTTCTCAGGCAGGTGCTCTAGCGCTTCCACAGCCACCTGACTCGTGTCCCCCACCCACTGCTCCGCCGAGACATGACAATCCCAACTCTCCTCCACCTGTGCCCCACTGCCCCCTCTCCTTTTCCACCTTGGCCGCTGCAGACCAACATAGGGACAGTAGGCTGCTCAGGTGGTGGCCTCACAAACTCCTTTAACAGGTTAACATGACATGCTTCCCCGTCCTCGAGTTCAATAGCCCCGTTCCCACAACTCTCCTCCACCTGGGAACTACTCTGTCACGGAGTGCTATCACGCCCAACCATGTCACTAGGGGGGACAGGTTCTGGGGCCACTCCGGAGCTTAACCTTGGGTCAAGTACCGAGTCACCAAGGAATGTCGCTGGATCCAACTCTCAACCCGATCAGCCTTGACTTTCTCCTTCCGACCCTTCCTCCGCTGGTCTAGAACTTGGGACACCTGTGACACCTGAGCGGACCGAGATCTCTCGAGCCCCTCTTGCCCCTCCCTACTCATGTCGGCCGCCCTCTCGGCAACGACTAAGGGTGGAACCTCGGAAGTGGGCACCGCAAAGTCATTACCGAGAAGGAGGTCGACCCCCTCAACTGGCAACTTCTCCACCACAACCACATCCAAGTCCCGTGTCACACCGTCCACCTCAAGCTCCATTCTGACCAGCGGGTAAGACCGCGTAGCATTGATGCCTTGAACTACCACAACCCGAGCCATGTTAACAGGCTTGCCAGTGAAATTCTTAACAAGTGTCTGGGAAGCGCCCGTATCATGCAACAACTCAAGCCCACCTCACAGTGCCGTGCCCCCTATGACCACAAAAAGCATCACGGACGGGTGACGAGCCCTCCTGCTGCTTCTGCACCGACGATGACTTCGCAACCGACTGTTTACCCAGGTAAACGCGGAAGACCTCAAAGAAACGCCAATGTTGCTCACTAGTGACACCACTGCTGTAGGCGGTGTGCTCGGACATGAGCGCGCAATATGCCCCTTCTCATGACACTTGAAACATTCCACTTCACTCTTGGACTTCCTCTGAGGTGAGGAAGGGCCCTGGCCTTTCTTAAATGGGAAGGGTTTCGACTTGGGTTCATAATTGGCAACAGTACTCTTAAATGGATAATTTGTGTCATAAATTCGAGGGGGTGGAGTGGTACACCCCTGGTTACCTGCCTCAGCTCTCTGTGCAGACCCGCACCCACGAATCAATGACACCCTAAGGTCAGCCAGCTCAGCCGCCTTCTGCAGAGTTTTTGGTTGCTTTTCTTTAAGGTTAAGAGTCAAGTCATTGCCAGTACATTTAAACAAAAATGTCAGCAACACTAGTTGTTTTACTGAATCAAAAGTAGTTGCCTTCTCCGACCTTAACCAATTATCAAATGCATCTGACAGCTCTCTAGCGTGTTCCTGGAAAGTACTCTCCTTTCTATTTGGAACCGCCCTAAACTTCAACCTATTGGTCTCTGGCTGTAGCTCATACACCCTCAGGACAGCCTCTTTCAACAACTCGTAATCCACACAGGAATCTAGGGGCAAAGCATCTTACGCCTTGAGTGCTTTCCCCGTCAATCGTGAAGAAACAAGGGCTGCCCACTTCTCCTCGGGCCATTGGTGCTCCTGGCACTTTTTCTCGAACCGGAGAAAAAATTCTGTAACTCCTAACTCATCAAACACTGGGACCAACTTAAGTTGATGCGACAGGGACTGGTCATGGGCTCGACCCCCCTGGGCGACCCGGTTCCTCGTCACCTCTACACGAGTTTTCTCTAGGTCAACATCGGCACAATACCTTGCAGACCCGGCCTGATACCTGAGCTCAGCCTCTCACTGCTGCTGCTTCTGCTTGAGCTCAGCCTCATGCTTTCGCTGCTCGAGCTCAGCCTCATACTTTCGTTGCTCGATCTTCTGCTGCTCAAGCTCAGACTGCTGCTTAAGTTTGGCGAGCTCGAGCTGAAACAACATCTCGGAAGACAAACCCTGAGGAGGGGGTGCTACTATTGGGGACCCACCCTGTGAATCAGCTAGAGGCATACCCAACCGCCAGCGGGCATCGGCCTGCGGGATCGTACCCGGCTCCGGAGCCCGAGGGGGCGCCATGGTAGGAGTCCAGTGGAATGGGGGCTGGGCCGAAGGTGCCCCAGCTCCCGCTCCACCCGAACCCCCATGCACCCCACCCAGCTCACTTCTCGACAAACCGCTAGTACCGGGACACCCTCAGACCGTGGCCACACACTGCAGTCCATACCGGTCTAGCCCCGACACACGATCCGCTGACACAGGCTCCTCCAAAAATATCCGAGCATCCTCCTCATTGTTCACCACCCGAACGCTGCTTAACAACTCCCCCTTCTCCACCTCCTCGCCTGCCTCTCGCACTGTGCCCTCACTATGCTCAGACCCGTCCAGTGACATGATGGAGCCAACAAACAAAATTCTCAGTCAAGACAAAAATAGCCAAACTTTCGCGTAGCTTTATTCACCAAAAAATATTCGAAGATGTTCTTGAGAGCAATACTAGATCACCAATAACTCCAACAAGTTATATGTATCCTCAAAACAATGTCTACTGCCAACAGTGCGAGAAATAAATTCAACCCCCAAATGGCAATAAGATTTCTAAAAAAAAAAATGCAATATTCAGTTCACTATATTCTTGTCTAAGGTCGCCATTTGTTATGACGACTAGGACATAATACTAGGCAAAGTCACCATTTGTTACGACCGGCACTACGAAATAAACAAGGGCACTTAATGATGGACTAGATGATAGGCTATATCTGCAGCAACGGTATGCTAATTCCAAAACCCTCGAACTATTACGCCGGTGAACAAAAACCCTTAAATCCCTTCAGAATTAATCTACTGGATAACGGGGTATCAATTAACTAGGTTTTAGTGCACTTCTACAAAGGCTTTCCGGTGACGGTAAAGCCAACTCACAACAGGAGTACTTACGTTATGAAAATGCTCTTAAGTAATAACAATGCTTGAATAAACTATATAAGATTTAATAAAGGAAGATATGCTTACGTTAACTTTTAGTGTGAGTCTGTACTCAACACTAACTCTACAATGCTCTATGAAAACGCTGGAAGTCTAGTCCTACAGCAATTAGATAAGGAATCTTCTGAAAAGGTCTGATGCTCTAAGATGCTCATTAATATAGAACAGACATAAATGCAGGGGCAAGACACCAAAGCGTGTATCTTAAATACACCAATAAGTAGGATACATATATATAACAAGGGAGTGCAACAACTCTGTGACAGCACTAATAATAACCACTCAGAAACAGTACTTCCTTAGCCAATGAAACAGCCAAACTGGGTTGTGCACTATGCATCAACCTTGGCTAAAATAAGGTGTGAATAATTCCTAAAGCATACACAATGAAAGTTAGTATACACAATGCTGTCTTTCTCACTAATAAAATCTAGCAGTGGCACAAAAGGTACTAGGAAACTAGGCAGAGCGCAAGCATGCTCGTAGCCTACTGTCTCCCCTTCAACAGATTTCCCTTATGTTACGTTAAGTGACTTGGAGGCTCTCTTGGTAAGTCCAGATCTCTAGTATCTGGTCTTGCCCTGGCGCTCCACAAAGGTCAACAAAATGAGGTAGCAATCATACAGGTAAGAGTAGGCAAAAGCCTTTTACCGGTATACTGCTACACTCGCAAAGGAAAATATGCACAAGGGTTACAGGCTAGCTAGCTTCGTCGATGTTGTACAGGCTCTGACTTGCCACATACATAACTCAAACAACGACCAAAGATACCTTCCACTGTCTAGCATTAAATAATAAGAGAGAACAGCTCAATAATTAGAAACACCCCAACACTAGGCTACCATATGACTATGACTCTACTAATCCCTAACGAGTGCAAACATAAATGTGAGAGCTGGTGCTGGTAATACGACTGGCCGACTATGGAAGTCGTATGCAGAACCAGAAGGGATAAACAATTGAATAAAGATGGAAGTATGAAAAAGAAGAAGTTCAGAGAGACAGATAGTAGTATAGAGGGTTATATGGGGGACAGATTGCAAAGGACATGTAGGACCAAGCACGCTACACCAAGCTCTGCCGGAGAAACGCGGCAGGAGCCCCCACAGGACCAACAAAGGCAGCGGCACCCAATCACAGACGACTACGTCACGAGGAGCAAGCGTCACTTAGGACGCGCCAAGCGCGCCAGCCAATCAAGGGCCTGGGAAAGCCCGCGCGCGAGCGAGGGAGGCACACGTACATACACACGCACATATTACTACCGCGCTGCCTCCTCCGCTCTCTCTCTCTCCTTAACTTCACACAATGCATCTTATATTCTATCAATGGTATAAAATACTTCCAAGTGTCACAGACAAGAACAAAGACCACCACTGATCTGTCTGTGACAATATGAACTCTATGAAAGAAAGAACATCGTTCTACGATTATTGTAGCCCATTTCACTTCCCTGGCGAGCGCTAGCGAGTTATGAGTGCATTCTGGCAAGCTGGCCAGCGTAACAACAGGCATTACAACAACCACCTGTCATTACAACCACTACCAGTCATTACAACCACTACCAGTCAGTACACCCACTAACATTCATTACAACCACTACCAGTCAGTGCAACCACTACCAGTCATTACAACCACTACAGGTCATTATAACCACTACCAGTTATTACAACCACCACCAGTCATTACAATCACTAACAGTCATTACAACCACTACCAGTCATTACAACCACCAACAATTGGGCGGGTGCCCAACCCCGAAAGGAGTTGAAATAGGGGAGCTATCCCCCCGCCAAAGGCGGCTTTCTAGGGCCTTTCCTAGCTGATGCTGAGAGGATTGGGTTCTAGTCATGTGGTGATGGGCTGGTCTATCCGAGTGAGAACTGAGCGATCTCTGCCGTACCCATAGCTTACTCTGACTGTTCCTTTTACTTATATATCTTCTAGATCTCAAGTGTCTTTTCCGTGGATTGACCTCCCTACTGCCAACCTAGAAGTTGGCAGATTGGGAGCCAAAGTGTCACATTTCTCCCTTACCCCTCAACTTTCCCTTCATAATTGCTGAGGGGCACAGGGCCTTGGGGTGGGGCTTTGGTTTCCTGGGCGTTTCCGCACCTTCCTCAGCTCCCTGCCTTGGAGTGGCTTCGGTCACCCGGGTTTTGTTAGTGGTAAGCAGGGAGGATTTTGTGGGGGCACTCGTTTATGGCCTTGGCCTTGCTCAAGACCTTGGGGCTGCTCGGCCAGACAGCCTGGGGAACAACAACAACAACAACCACCAACAATCATTACAACCACCAACAGTCATTACAACCAATAACAGTCATCACTGTCAGTCATCACCACCAGTCATTATAACCATTACCAATCGTTACAACCACCATCAGTCACCACCAACATTCACCACCGGCCATCTCCTCTCCACATCAACAGCTGATTAGAAAGAAAAACCATTGTTCCATTTGCGCGTCCCAGCTGTTGGCAGTCCCCACCAGATGAAACCACAGTTTATTTGAAAGAATCCACTTCTCTTTATCAGCACATAATGGTCGAGATATTGCGTCTTGTGTGATAGACCATGTTTTTTTGTTTTTTTATAAGAACATAAGAAAATGGGAGTCTGCAGAAAGCCGATTGGCCTAAGCAAGGCAGATCCCTGTATGTATATGTATATGATTTATGTATAAGAAGGAGACAAAAGGCAAAGCTGCTTTTAACAAGTGTCTCCCTTGAAGTTGAATGAATGACAGATAGCTAAATTCATGGTACGTTAGAGTCAAAATGTCTGGACACACAGAGCTTGAAAAGATTGGTGCTCCCCATTCTCCATAAGAGAGAAGCTCTGACAAACACTAATTATTGTAATAGCGCCGTAGAAGAGAGAGAGATGCAAGATTATGGCATGTAGAGAGAGATTGTAGGGAATTAGTATGAGGAAGTGAGTTGATGTGACAAAAGTATGTTGAATCTACCCTTTCGAGAAGTGAAGCATGGGTGGAACGTCCTCATACATGCCCAAAATACTCAATACATGGGCATTCTGTGCCCTTATGCAGAGCAAGAAGATATGCGGGGGTGAAAAACCCACAGAGATGGTTGAACACACCTAACTGCTGGGAAGCTGTTTAACAAGATTGTTAATATGATCTTTCTAAGACAGGTCAGGAGAAAAAGAAATGCCAAGAATACTGTGAGAAGATGAAGGATTTATTTGTGTGTTGTTGAAGAATAAGGAATAGCTGTGTGGAAGATAGTGATGGGTAGATAGATGAAGAGATTGGGTTTTGAAAGCATTCCAAGTAACAAAATATTTTCTGGCCAAATCAGAAATAGTTAATGAATCGGAAGGTAGGCGTGATATGGCCTCATCACTTGAACATTCTACTGACCAACCTGGTAAACAAGCCTACATTTTTTCCACCCTAAATGACCTAGAGCAGTTGTTTCAGCAAAACACCCGTATCCCAGATTGCCTTGGAGATTGGCCCAGAATTCTTGACTTGTTTCTAACTTCTAACTCCTTCTTATACTGTCGATCTTTTCTCTCCTTTGGGCTCCTCCGACCATAAACTTATCTCTGTCACCTGTCCTATCTCTCAAGTACGGCCACCCTATCCTCCGAGCCGGCGGCGCTTGTGGCACTTTCGCGCTGCCGACTGGGAGGCTCTACGGCAGTACTTCTTTGATTTCCCATGGAATTTGCTTCCGTGGCCGGAGACCCTCGGAGAGTGCTGAATCAAGAATCTCATTCTTCCTATATTTCTGCTCGAAATCAAGCCAAATCTGTTCTTTGACTTGCCAAACACTCTTTCATCAATAATAGATGCTTTGAACTATCCAACTCTAGCTCTTCCCAAGCTTTCTGGCATCTAGCCCAAAACCACTCAAACAATATGTCTTCCTCGTCTCTCCCTCCCCTTTTCCACTCTGATGGCACAACCATCACTTCTTCTTCTGACAAAGCTAAACTCTTCACTCAAACTTTCGCTAGAAACTCCATATTGGATGATTCTGGTGCTATCCCTCCCTCTCCATCCCCCTCTTTCTTACTTATGCCTAATATCATATTTTATAAAGATGTACTTTCTACCCTCTCTGGGCTTAATACTAAGAAAGCGTACGGTCCGGATGGTGTTCCTCCTGATGTACTCAATAACTGTGCTTCCGTGCCGACTCCCTGCCTAGGTAAACTCTTTCGTCTCTGTCTCTCCTCTAACTTCATCCCTTCTTGCTGGAAGTTCGCTCTCATTCAACCTGTCCCAAAGAAGGGTGACCGCTCTCAACCCTCCAACTATCGTCCAATTGCTTTCATCTCTTGTATCTCTTAAGGTTTTAAAAATTATCCTTACTTCAACATTTCTTAAACATTTCTCAGCTCATAATCTACTCTCAGACTGCCAGTATGGCTTCCTTTAGGGTCACTCTTCTGCAGATCTTCTTTCATACCATAATAACTCCTGATCATCCTCCTTTCGAGACTTCAGTGAGACCTTTTCTATTGCGCTAGAAATATCGAAGGCCTTCGATAGAGTCTGGCACAAATCTCTAATTTCTAAACTACCCTCCTTTGGTTTCTATCCCTCCTTCTGTGCCTTTGTCTCTAATTTCCTTTCCGGCCATTCCATAACTGCGGTTGTGGAAGGCCATCGTTCACTCAACCTATCAACTCCGGTGTTCCTCAGGGATCTGTCCTGTCTCCAATTATCTTTCTAATTTTCATAAATTATCTTCTCAACTGTATCTCCAGCCCTATCCATTAATATGCAGACAACTCTACCTTACACTATTGAATTAGTTTTCCAGAACGCCCCAGCAAGCAATCCCTCTAAAGCAAACGTAATGAAGCCATGCAACACTTATCTTCCGATCTAACTACAATTTCCAATTGGGGCAGAGAAAACATTGTTGCCTTTAATGCTTCCAAGACCCACTTTCTCCAACTATCGTGAACTACCAGAGGGCTATCCATTTTATTTCAACAATACAAAAATCAACCCTTCATCTTCTCTTAGTATTCTCGGTGTCTCTTTTTCTTCTGCTCTCTCTTGGAAGCGTCATATTACCATTCTTGCTAAGGCGGCCTCTCAGAAGCTGGGTGTGCTCAACCGCCTCAAGGGGTTCTTTACCCCTGCACAGCTTTTTGCTATGTACAGGGGCACAGTGCGTCCTTGTATTGAGTATTGTTCTCATGTGTGGGGAGGTTCCTCTCACACAGTACTTCTAGACAAAGTAGAAAGGAAAGCGTCTTGTATCATTAAGTCCTGCCCACTCACCGACTCTGCAATCTCTCTCAATGTTGCTTCTCTCTCGCTATTCTATCGCTACTACAATAATCAGTGTTCTCAGAGCTCTCTCAGTGTATACCACCTCCTCTATGTGAGGTACGTAACACCCGTCTTGCAACACGATCCCACCCCTACTCTGTGCAACTCTCCAACTCAAGAGGGAAACGATACTCCCAATCTTTCTTCTATTCAACAGCTGAGCACTGGAACTCTCTTCCTGAATCCATCTTTCCCTCATCCTATGACTTAAATTGCTTCAAACGACATACGTCCAGACATTTTGGCTAGAACATTCCTTGATTTTGTCATTGTCACTCTTTCAACTCTGAGGGAGTCACTCGTCACAGGCAGTTCTGCATTTTGTATCCCTCATCCACATAGAAAATAAAAAAATTGCATGCTGGTTCAATGTGGAAAACTTGTAGAATAGTGTAAGGTAGAATCATCAGCATATGAGTGGATATGAGTAGAGGTAGAGTTGAGAAGATCATTAATAAATATTTGAGACACAACTGGAGACATAACAGCACCCAGAAAACACTGAATTTAATAGATTGAGGAAGCGAGCGATGGCCGTCCATAGTCACAGCTATGGGGCGGACAGGAAGCAAAATAGAAATAAAGTAGGTATGCAGTTTTCGCATTAAAAAAAAAATAAAAAAAAATATATATATATATATATATATATATACCGGTATATAAACTGCATACGCAACTCTGCGACCTAGAATACTGCAAGTAGTTATGAATCTCTTAAGTAAAATCGGTATATATATATATATATATATATATATATATATATATATATATATATGTTAGTAAAGCCAGGTAATAAATTTTCTTTAATACATACGAGGTTGAAAGAAATGGCAATTTCTGCGTTGGAAATTTTATTATTCAAAGTTTCCAGGTCTCTGATGAGTTTTCGCTGGGTGGCAGGAAGTAGATGAAGGAGATGAGCAAAATTCATGGTGGTACAGGGTTACATAAATGTACATGATGATACAGGATATACGACGCGTTTCACTGGACAACCAGCATTATCAAGTAAGGAAGGAATGAAATAAAAGGTAAACAGGAAGGGTATATATAGAGGGTGGAGGATCAGAGGAGGAGGAAAACAGGGGGCAAAAGTCTGCTATCGAGGAAAAAAGTCTGCTATCTGCATCGAGGAAGAGCTCCTAGCTGCCCAACGACCAGCCGTCTACTGTAGATACGTGGATGACATCTTCGTGCAAATCAAGGACCTCCACGAACTACAGGAACTCCAGCGTCGCTTCATGACCTCCTCCGGACTTAACTTCACCTTTGAAAAACCTAACAATGGACAACTCCCCTTCCTCGACATCCTCGTAGCTCTGAACGACCATGGGTTCAAAACCACCGTCTACATTAAACCTACTAACACAGGACAATGCCTCAACGGCGATAGTGAATGCCCCCGCCGTTATCTTCTATCCTCCATCTCCGCCTATGTTAGGAGAGGCCCTCACGCACTGCTCTACCTGGGCCGACACCCACCAGGAACTAGAAAGGACTATCCCAAGTTTTAGTAAATAACGGATACTCCAACTCCGACATCTCCAGCACCATCAACCACCATCTTGAAAAATGGTACACTCAGACGCCTGCCAACATTGACCCCCCCATGAAATTAAGATCTTCTACCGCAATTACATGTCCTCTGAACACAAAAATGACGAGGCCGTCTTAAAAGAAATAATCTCCAAGCATGTCCACCCAACCAACCCGGAAAACAAAATCAAATTAATAATTTATTACAAATCCCCCAAGACCTCCAACCTCGTTCTCCGCAACAAACCAGCCTCCACCAAGATAAGAGCCCGATGACCGACGATCACGTCATTTACCAACATACCTGTAATTATGAGGACTGTGGACCTCATTCCTATATTGGTATGACGCAGACTCGTCTTTCACGTCGGTTAACTCTTCACCTTCAGGCTGGAGCCATCAAAGACCACTATCTCACCCCTAACCACCCTCACCTCACACGCAACGAGTTAGAGAAACACACCACCATACTCGATAAAGAAAGTGACCCCAAGGAGATTACCTATACTCGAAGCTTTATATATCCAAGCCTTACATCCCAACATCAACAACCAAACTCTGGACCTTCAGATCCTTCCTTCTGCCAAAAGGCACTACCCTACAGGACCTAACACCCCTCCTCGCCCCCCGGTGCCCTTGACGCAGTCTCCCGCGCTACCTCCTTCAGCTTCGTCTTCTGCAGGCGCCACACAACTTAGGCCACGCCCCTCGACACGCAGCCAATCAGCTTCGACCCCACCTACTGACCACCATCCCCCATCCAGTGCGCATGCGTGGAGCGGTTAACCCCTTCTCTCTCCTAGTTTACGCTTCCACCTATAGCAGACTTTTGCCCCCTGTTTTCCTCCTCCTCTGATCCTCCACCCTCTATATACCCCCTTCCTGTTTCCTTTTTTTTTCTTTCCTTCCTTACTTGATAATGCTGTTTGTCCAGTGAAACGCGTCGTATATCCTGTATCATCATGTACATTTATGTAACCCTGTACCACCATGAATTTTGCTCATCTCCTTCATCTACTTCCTGCCACCCAGCGAAAACTCATCAGAGACCTGGAAACTTTGAATAATAAAATTTCCAACGCAGAAATTGCCATTTCTTTCAACCTCGTATGTATTAAAGAAAATATATATATATATATATATATATATATATATATACGGTATATACTAAATGTTTTTATACTCACAGCCGGACTTGAACCACCGACAGTCAGAACAAGTTCCCATACTTTAATCCACTATACCACAGCGTGATAGAGGATACTCTTGTGCAGTGGATTAAAGCATAGACACTCGTCCTGACTGTTGGTGGTTCATGTCCGCCTGGGAGTATACATATAAAATTACATTTATGATCGCATTGAACCTTAATCATTGGAATATTAAGGTCAGCGTAACATTATTTTGTAGCATTTTGAATATGATGTAATTCAAATTTAGAATATATATAAGAGAAATAGTGACCATAATCTGTGACCTTCACCATTCACCTTGACCTTTGAATAACAAAAACACAACATTTGGACAATCGTTGCATTGACCAACCGAATTTGCCAGCAAAATTTGGTGACGATACGTAACCCGTTCAGTACAGTTCTGTTAGTTTCATTTCATACTTTTTTTTTTTTTTTTTTTTTTTTTAAAGAGACAATGAACGGAGGAAAGAAAAACACAGATAAAACAAAAAGGTCCATGTGCCTAAAGGCATCCTCCATTCATAAAATGTTTGTAACAACTGGATTTAAACATTTGTAGATTGTAAGTTTGTGGAAAGCAATTCGAGGGAAGTGAATATTAAGACTATTTTATTTAGTTTATGAAGGGCCTCAATAAAATGAGCAGGCTTTCAAATATCTGTATTAACCCTTTTTACTACCACAGATCCTTCATACGCTCCACAAAATCGTCTAAATATAGCTAGACTACAATAAAAAAGACGTCACCGGTACACAAAGGGTTAAACAGTCTAGGAAGAGTTTAAAGAATATTATTAAATTTTTGTTTTGTTCTTTTACCTTGACTTTTAACCTTAAGTATTATAATATATATATATATATATATATATATATATATATATATATATATATATATATACAGTATCTATACCGGTATATATACATATATATATATATATATATATGATTGAAATATATGATATTTAAGTAAAATGCAACTAACAGTCGTTAGCTTATCGAACATTGAGTATTTTGTATGATGAAGGTTAACTTATGACCTTGGCCTGTGCCCTTGACCTTTATGTAGGATTATATTTTTGTTTGCTTTGATGTAACCCTAGAAAATCAAATACGTGTGTTAAATTTAATTAAACATGATCAGTTAGTTTCAGAGGTATTAAAGGAATAGTTGACCTTGACCTTCACATTGACCTTCATGATGTCTGAAAAATTATCATTTTAATTTTCCCTTAAAGCACAACTGTCTCAACGAATTTTGTGAAGTTTACATGAATAGTAAAGAAACTAGCTTATTGACATTATATTTGATGTTGACCTGTGACCTTGACCTATCAAATGGAATTATGTTCATACTTGTATGACCTTGGTCTAGGCATTCCGAATATGCATGATATGCCTAATGAGAATCTTACATTAAATAGAAAATACTAGTAAAAATAATTTTCTAACTTTAACCTTGACCTTTGACCTTGACCTTCGACCTTAGAATTTCTTATCGAGGATTTAGTTAGCTTAACAGCAATGTTCATATTAACTAGCATTATGAATGTGGTGTAATTCGTATAAAAACATATTGATTACAAATAGTTATCATATACTGTGACCTTGACCTTTGACTTAAATTATAATACATATTTTTGGATGGTCGTCGCATTGACCAACTGAATTTGCCTGAATAATTTGGTGACAATATATTAAACAGTCTAGGAGGAGTTAAGGGTAAATGACAAATACTCTTGTTTTGACCCAGACCTCTGACCTGAACTATTACAATATTTATGTGAAATTTGATATATATGATATATAAGTAATAAGCCATAACACAGCCAGTTTTCCAAAATTTGAGTAATCTTTTTTAATAAATAATAAAAGTTGACCTTTGACCTTGACCTGTGATCTTGACCTTTATGTAAGAGTACATTGCCCATGAAAATCAAATAAGCATGCCTAATTTCATAAAAACCCATCAGTTAGTTTCATATATATTAATAGAATAGTTGACCTTGACCTTTGACCTTTATCTTGACCTTCATATGTCTCAACATTTATTATTTTCCTTTTCACATAAAGTGCAACTATCTCACCAAATGTGAAGTTTGCATGCAAAGTAAAGAAAATAGCATATTGACCTTTTATTTGACCTTGACCTGTGACCTTGACCTTTCATATGGAATTGTAGTTTCTTGTATGACCTTGGCCTAGGTATTCCAAATATTCGTGGTAAACCTAGTGAGAATCTAACAGTTAGTATAAGAAATACTAGTAAAAAACCCATTTTGACCTTTGACCTTGAACTTTGACCTTACCCTTTAAAATATTTATCTAAGATTAGGACAATACGATATTAAGGTTACCAGTAAGTTGTATTGTGAAAATGAAGACATTTGAGTAAAAAGTAAAATAAATAGTAAAAGTTGACTTTTGACCTTGACCTGTGACCTGGACCTTTATATAAGAGTATTTTTTTGTTTTTTTCATTGACATTGCCCTGCACAATCTAATAAGCATGCCTAATTTCATTAAAACCCATCAGTTAATTTCATATATATTAATAGAATAGTTGACCTTGACCTTTGACCTTTATCTTGACCTTCATGATATGGGTGTCCAAATGTATTATTTTCCTTTTCATTTAAAGTGCAACTATCTCACCAAATTGTGTGAAGTTTGCATGAAAAGTAAAGAAAATAACATATTGACCTTTTATTTGACCTTGACCTTTCATATGGAATTGTATAGTTTCTTGTATGACCTTGGCCTAGGTATTCCAAATATACATGGTAAGCCTAGTGAGAATCTAACAGTTAATATAAGAAATACTAGTGAAACATTATTTTGACCTTTGACCTTGACCTTTGACCTTACCCTATAGAATATTTACCTAAAATTTGGTCAATACGATATTAAGGTTACCAGTAACTTGTATAGTGAAAATGAAGACATTTGAGTAAAAACTAAAAAAAATGAAATATTGACCTTATTTTCAACCTTGACCTTTGACCTTAACCTTCAAGTTAAATGGAAAATGCTATTTTGACTGACCATCGCATTGACCAAATGGATATACCCGTGAAATTTGGTGAAAATCCATCGAACGGTCTAGGAGAAGTTTCCGGACAGACAGACGGACGATGACGACGATGAACGACGACAATGACGACGATGACGACAGACAGGCTGGCTGGTGGTGCACAGCATACGGGCGGGATCTGTTTGCGCGATACCACTCTGCTTCACAGAGTTGATAAAGACATAGATGGAGGGATAGAAACCGAAGGAGGGTAGTTTAGAAATTTGAGATTTGTGGCATTCTCTATCAAAGACTATCGATATGTCTAGTGCAATAGAAAAGGTATTACTAAACTCCAGAAAAGAGGATGGCTAAGAGTTAGTAATATAAGAAAGAAGATCACCAGTAGAGATGAAAGAAATGAGGGTTGAGAGTGGTCACCCTTCTTTGGGCAAGTTTAATGAAAGAGTTTGCTTGGGCAGGGAATCAGCACGGAAAACAGCTTTGGGTTACAACAGGAGGAAAACTATCCGGTCCTTACCCCTTCTTAGTATTAAACCCAGAGAGGGCAGCAAGTACAGTACATCCTTAGATGAGATTATAATAATAGGCATATAAGAGAGATTCATCAAAGACAAAGTTTTTAATGAACATTTGAGAGAAGAGTTCAGCTTTGTCAAAGGAAGACATGGTGGTGGTGCTGTCAGAGTGGAGAAAAGGAAGGCAAGACGGTAAAGTTAAATTGTTGGAGAGGTTTTTATCTAGATGCCAAACAGCTTAGGAAGAGCTAGAGAATATATATTCTGATATATTTATTACTAATATATAACTGATTTATTTCATGTATTACTGATGAAAGTTTATGGCGAGTCAAAGAACAGATTTAGCTTGATTCCAGGCAGAAACATAAGAAGTACAAGATGCTTGAGGGTGACAAAATCCTTTGAATACTTCCTCCTTATTACGGACAGCAGTAGAACAAGAGTGAGTAAACCTCACGTAATGTATGCCTTCATGTCTGAGAGGATTACCTCTCTAATGCGCTTAGCATACTCCAAGGGTCCCCGGCCACGGAAGCAAAAATTATTCCATGAGAAATCAAGAAGTACTCCCAAAGAGCCTCGCAGTCAGCAGCGCCAAAGTGCTACAAGCATTGCCAGCTGGGAGTATCAGAGAGACGCATGAAAAGATAGGGCAGGTAACGGAGATAAGGTTATGATCAGAGGCGCCAAATGGAGTGTACAGTGTGCGCAGAAAGATTAGAGGTTAGAAATAAGTCAAGGATGTTTGGCCAATCTCCAAGGCAGTCAGGGTGCTGAGCTAATTACTCCAGGACATTTAGGATAGAAAAGATGTAGGCTTGTTCACCAGGTTGATCGTTGAAATGAGAGGAGGGCCATTGGTGGTGGTGACTATTAAAATCCCCTAAGCAGGAGGTTTCTGAGAAAGGAGAGGTTGATAGGATGTGATTTACTTTGGAATTCATATAGTAAAATATTTGAGAAAGTCGGTAGAGCTAGGCTGAGAGATAGACAGCGCGAAATTAATTAGTTTGAAAGTGACAGGAATGTTTGAGTCAGACAGTTGAGATTTCAGAGGAGTCTGAGTCGGGAACAGGAGAGTAATTGAGTGTGTTGGGCACATCCACTGAACATCCACCAGACAGCTATGCCTTGGAAAATAAAAGCTCAGGCTTGTTGAAGGAAAGCTGGTGTTCAACAGAGGAATATAAGACTGTGAATATTGCAAATGTAGATAGAAAGAATGCCTCACCGTGGTCCAGGTCACATTTAGGGGTCGTTTACCAAGGGATGATAGAGTATAGGGTTATGTGGTCTCCCCGCATGCCTATAAACCCACCCGGAAAACTGTGTGTGGGTGTCAAATTTAATTGTGTCCGATTACATGCATTTATCTTAAATATGCGTATAAAATTAATCTCTTTCTCTCTCTCTCTCTCTCTCTCTACGAATACGAAATACGAAATCAAGTATGCCCCCTTGGTACAGTAGAGACATTGGCAAGGCAATAAGGAAAAAGAATCAACTCCACAAACTTGTAAAAAATAACACAAACACTGAAGTAATTACAAACTTGTACAAAAATAGTAGAAGGGATGTGAAAAAAATAATTAGGGCGAACAAACAAAATTACGAAATAACTATTGCCAGAGAAAGTGCCACAAACCCCAAAAAATTCTACAGTTACGTAAATAAAAATAAACAGATCAAAAGCGGAATCGGACCGCTAATAGAAGATGGCCAGACAATAACAGGTGACACAAACACGGCAAATCTGCTCAACAAATACTTTGGCTCAGTTTTCACAGAAGAAATTATCGATCATACCCTTGAAAATAACACCTCAACTCATGTGATAGGAGATTTCACCATCAGTGTTAGCGAAGTACAAAGCAAATTGAGTAATTTAAATGTAAATAAGACCCCGGGACCCGACATGCTCCACCCGAAAATAATTAAGAATGTTAAGGACGAAATAGCAAAACCCCTGACACAACTATTTAACTTATCATTACTACAGGGGATTGTACCGAGTGATTGGAAAGATGCGAACATTACGCCGATATACAAGAAGGGTAGCAAGGCCAAAGCGAGTAATTACAGACCAATTAGTCTAACTTCAATTGTAGGAAAAATCATGGAAAAAATCCTTAGAGATAAGATAGTAGATTACCTCGAATCAAACAACCTAATCAAAAATAGTCAACACGGCTTTAGATCAAATAAGTCATGCCTAACAAATTTGATTGAATTTTATAACAAACTATTCACATATAACGACATGACGAAATCACTAGATATAATCTTCTTGGACTTTCAAAAAGCTTTCGACAAGGTGCCTCACCGAAAACTATTGGCTAAACTGGAGAGGATAGGTATCAAAGGTGAAATTCATTCTTGGATAAAAAATTGGCTTACAGGCAGAAGACAGAGAGTGGTGATAAATGGAGTGGAATCGGAGTGGGAGCCTGTCACTAGTGGAGTTCCACAGGGTTCAGTCCTTGGACCGGTCCTGTTTCTCATTTACATTAACGATATTGATGTAGGGGTAAACAACACCATTTCCAAATTTGCCGACGATACAAAAATAGGAAATACAGTCCTGAACGAAGATGATAGAAATGCGTTGCAATCTGATTTAAACAAAATATCAGAGTGGTCGAAAAAATGGCAGATGCCCTTCAATGTCGATAAATGTCAGGTGCTGCAGGTTGGTAGCAGAAATATGAAATACAAATACGAAATGAATGGCAAACAAATAAAAACCGCAACGGTAGTAAAAGACCTAGGGGTACTAATATCTGAAAACCTAAAAACTTCCGACCAATGTATAGCAGCTGCAAATAAGGCAAACATAGCATTGGGCTTTATTAAACGAAAATTTACATATAAACATGAAAACGTAATAGTGCCACTGTTCAAAAGTATGGTGAGGCCCCATCTTGAATATGGTGTGCAGTTCTGGTCACCTTATCTGATCAAGGACATTGTAAGACTCGAGTCAGTACAGCGTAGAGCGACGAAGATGATACCCTCATTAAGAAATAAACCATATGAAGAAAGACTTAAACGATTGAACCTGTTCTCATTAAAAAAGAGGAGGTTGAGGGGTCAGCTTATTGAGTGCTTTAAGATACTAAAAGGTTTCGACAAAGTCGATGTAAATGCACTATTCACATTAAACAATAGTAATCAAACTCGCGGAAATGGAATGAAATTAAAAACCAAAAAGGCAAACCTAGATGTCACAAAGAGTTTCTTCACCTACAGTGTGGCGACAGAGTGGAATAAACTACCAGCGAGAGTGGTGGAGAGCGACACAATAAACGCTTTCAAGGGAAGGCTTGACCTCTATCTGCAGAGGGCTGGGGTGATTAAAAAAAATAATAAAAAAAAAAAATAATATATATATATATATATATGTAAGTGTATGTGTGTGCACTGTACAGTATGTGTATATATACTGTATGTATGTATGTATGTATGTATGTGTATGTGTGTACATGTATGTACCGGTGTATATATGTATATACTGTATATGTATATATATGCATATATGCATATATAGTTTGTAAGGCCAGACTGCCTAGTAAGGACCTTGAGGTCTGTGTGGTCTGTGTATCTATGTAGCTCTATGTAGCTCTCTCTCTCTCTCTCTCTCTCTCTCTCTCTCTGTATCAAATCCCTAGAAGCAACACAAACCAGAACTTTCATCCCAGACTTAGCTTGAAATTAATTACATCTCCCAAATGAGCCAACTTGATGATAAACTTACGAATTTAGATGTTGTTCGACAATTTCAAGTTTGCATAGTTTTCTCTCGGTAATTTAAGTAACGTGTGGTATGCTTAATTATGTAAATATTATCATCTTATAAATACCAAACTTTCCTAATTAACAACATATTTCACTACAAAATTATCATAATAGATCAATGATGAGGACAAGGACATGCCAATTTACCGCCAGCTAGAAAATAACGATACTATGAACTCCATTTGTTCTGTGTGGGTCATGCAGCCAACCAAAATAATTCTCCAGTGTATCATAATTGGGCTTCTAATAATTGTCCAGTAATTCCTGCCAACGATTATACTTGTCTCCTCCCTCATCACCCTCCAACTCCTCATATCGTTTTATCTCTCTCTCTCTCTCTCTCTCTCTCTCTCCCCTCACAGTCACTAGGGGGTAAAGTTATCTCCACCACACGTTAACTGTGAACACTATTTGTCTCTCTATGGCTGGAAGGCTTATAGCTATGTCGCCTACACATCTACACACTAATATTATACTGTACCGGGATAGGTCATTTAATGCATAGTTTGAGAGTTTTGGCCGGACTTAAAACTATAACAGTAATTGTTCTGAAATTAAAGACAAGGACCATAATGGAAGAGGCTCTCTCCCCACCCAACTTCCCCAACAAGTTATTGGCTGGGGAGAAACAAATTCGGAACCAAGTCCCCAAGTAATGTTAATAAATTCCCCTGGGGGATAGGATCATTCTGTTATATAGACAAGTGGGAGAACAGTCCCTCTGTATCTTACTGCATATCACAGAAGGCGATTAAGGGGAGTGAGTTGGTTTTTCGATTCCTCCTCCTCCCTCATGTTTAGCCGTATTAGTTATGGGATTTCAAGACATTCGCCCCATTAGTTTGGCAATTTTCAGACCTGTTACCCCATTTATTTGCCAATATTAAGACCTTTCGTGCCATTTACAGTAGGTGTCGATTTTTTCCTGGCGAGCGATAACGAGTCTGTATTTGAAGAGGAATCGGCCTTCGGCTGGAACAAATTTCTACCGAAAAATGTACAAATACATATCGAAGGGGGATCTTGTGGGTGTTTTAAAAAAGTTTGATAGAGGTTTAGGGAGCAAACTAAACCCCCTCCCTTAACCATTGAGCCGAACGAGTAAATTATGCTGCACAATACCGTCTGAGCTCCCTTAAAAATGGGCTCGTCTGTCGAATCTACTTAGATCTTCCCCCTTAAAATTAACCCATTCAGCACCGGTAACGTCCTTTTCCTCCTATTGTGGATACTATTAGACTGTTTTATTCAACTTAGGGTGGATCTGTGGTAGCTCAAGGGAAACAATTAGATAGTTTTTAGCCTTTCAATTGTTAGAGCTCCTTCCTAAAGTGAATATATCCATCAAATAGTTGCCAGAATATCATGAAAATAACGTCACCGATACTGAACGGGTTAAACAGCCAAACATAACAACAGTAGGCAACTTTGGAGTGTTGGCGGTGACGGAACTGCTGGAACTATAATGTACTTTAAGGAGAGGATTGGTTTTTCTCGACCCACTTCTCCCTCGTGTTCAGCCATATTAGTTTTGAGATTTTAAGACGTTCGCTCCATTAGGTTGGCCATTTTAAGACCTTCTTTGCCATTGAGGTGCTTGTGTTTTTCCTAATGAGCAATAGCGAGCCTTTAATTTAGGTGGAACCGGTCTTCAGTCGGGACATTTTCCTAGCGAAAATGGTACATATAAATCTAGTAAGGTGGTCTAAGGGGTATTTTCAAAAGCTTCGTGGATGTCTTGGGAGGAAACTAAAAATACTAATTATGTAAATATATAAATGAACCAGTATTTACACCTAAAACCAACCCTCTCCTTAACTGCGTGGTTGACAACGCCTATTATATGTATTATATATTTATAGTAATTCTTATCACTTAATTAATTCCTATGATTTACTATTTAGTATGTGTTGCATAATTAATTATAAGATATATTAGGAAGGTTTTTGTTTTGGAACCTGTAAGCAAAGTTGGAACCCCATGTTGAATCAATGCTTTCCAGAAACACCTTAAGGGTGTAGGGATAATTATTTGGTATAATTATCTATATATTTGTATATGTTTTATTGTCCTCGCTAGACCTCCATCAAGCTTAAAAAACACCCCAAGGACTCCCTTCGAGATCATTTTGTACATTTTTCCGTAGAAAAATTTCAGGCCAAAGGCCGGTTCCGAAAATTACAAGCTAGCTATTGCTCGTATGAAGAAAAAAACGACACCTACATGGCACGAAAAGTCTCAATATTTACAATTAAATGGAGCGAAAGATCTTAAAATCGCCGAACTAATGGAACGAACGTCATGCAATCTCAAAACTAATGAGGCTAAGCATGAGGGAGAAAGGGGTCCAGACAAACCCTATATATCGCCCCTCTCCCCCTCTCTATCTCCAATGACTTCTAACCCCATAAACACCTTTACAGAGTACTACATTAATACATTTATACCCTGTTCCAAATAGGTAGGCCACAAATCGTCAACCCTAACCTCTATAACTCAAAAAGGGCTGGAGCAAATAGGCTGTAAATGTCCACACCTTTTCCCTGACTGACCTTTCCCAAATTCATATTTTCACCAACCCACCAATTAACTTACAAACAAGCCTAATTAATGAAATCAATGAAACTAATGAATACATGTGGTACTCCATGGATTCCAACCTAGGTTATTCACACCCAAATTCCGCTCACTAACCATTACGCTATCAAATAGCAAGAAATATTTGTAGAAATATTGGCTCGATTACTCTATTAGTTTGTGTGTTACAGAGGTAGTTCGAGAGTTTTGGCCTACATATTTGGAAGAAGGTATAGCTTCTTCACCTGTCTGCCTGCCATACACCTACAACTAACACACCTACTGTACAGTCAGCGCGGCAAAAGTTCTGTTGCCTCTCCTGCCTCACCGTGACCCGCAATATTCATACCACTCTAGAATACTAGGTTGGCAAAACGTGCATATACAGTATCTGCCAACAGATAGCTCACCGTTAAGTGTGTAGTTGTGAAGGCGGACGGGGATGGGGGAGAGGATTGGTTAAACAAGACCACCTATACACAACCTGTTAGTGGATATAGTGGGACTGAGAAAGGAGTGGAATCTTTTGTACAGTAGTTAGATTTTTGTTATATATGATATATTTTAACCTTTTAATTACTAGTTGTCCATTATGTAAATCAGGTTGAAGCAAACTGGAATGTAATGTCTGCATTCACAAATTTGTATTTGAATGATGCTATGATTATATTATTTAGCTTTATAATAATGTATGTAGTGTTTTAGACTTACTCATTATTAGAAGTAGTAATATTACATAATATTATTAATAGTAATTAATATAATTAATAATAATAACTGTCCTTAGGTGTAGTAGTTCCCCATCACATCACTTCTGTCTGCCCGGCGTCAAATAACCAAAACCCTGAACAAGCCAACTCACCAGGATCATATGCACTAACCACTGATTTGATACCTCGCTCACATATGTAAGGTCACCATACCAATAAATTGCTAGTTGATTGACACACCATCAGATATTACAGGATAGGGTAAACCCATATGTTCACAATATCATCAATGCTTTACACAAATCTACGACAGTATCACAGACAAAGAGAGAGAGAGAGAGAGATTCATTGACGACATTTACGGTATGTTGTGATTTGTGAGATTACTCAAATAATAGCAATAAATGTTTTGCAACTGTGTTGCTTTTGTTGTAATGTTTTTTTCCATATGTCAAATGTAACACATTTAGACATAATGAGAAAATCGGATAATTTTAATACTAGAAGCGACAGGACTTTTTCCGCCAACTGTACAACATCTAGTGCAGTGCATAGTTCCCTCAATATTTAACCCTATATGGTGCAGGGTGGGTCTATTTGGATTTTCCATGAGTTTACTCCATTAGTTTGGAGATTCTAAGACGTTTCACCTCTTTAGTTTGGCAATTGTAAGCCGTTTCAATCCAAGAAGTTTATCCTGAAAGGGATCTGGGGGACGTTTTATTAGTTTGAATGGGGTCTGGAGAGGTGTCCTTCTGAGTCTAGGGGGTAAACTAAAAATACAATGGTAGAAATGGCAAAAACAAACTAAACTCTCAATAATAATGAAACAAAATATCATAATAACCCACAAGACGTTGCACCAAATAGTGTTAAAAGTTTCATATATATATATATATATATATATATATATATATATATATATATATATATATACCGTGGGCATTGTTGCATGACCCCCATAGTACAATAATGTCAACCAACAACCACCAATGTGTCTAGGTTAGCTCTTCAGTTTACATAACCTTTTTGTCTGTATTTACAATTATCCCCCTCCTAGGATTTCAGACAAACTATGATAGGTAGATACATACATACATACACAAATGTAAAGGTCCCTTTATTCTAGTGCAGTGCTTCTTCCCGTGATGTGCCCAGCAACGGCAGACGCTACACTATATTGAGGATACGTGCCCACCCCTTTTCTGCATACTGCGCATGGGTATGCACCATTTTGTTCTACCTTTCCATGCGCTAATCTGCTGTGTACAACCTTGGTTTTATTTACATTAACTCATAATCCTATACTTGCCTTGCACTCTCTCAATCTTCTGAACTTAGCCTCGGCATCCCGCACATTATCTGCGATAAATACTAGGTCATCTGTGTATAGCAGTTTCCATAGGATCCCAGCTCTGAAATTACCAGATGGTGCCTCCAGAACCATAACAAAGAGGAGAGGGCTTAACACAGAGCCCTGGTGGACTCCAACGCGAACTCTAAACTCCTCATTTAGTACACCTTTCACCCTCACTGCCATTTATGAGTCCTTGTCATAGACTATGGTCCTTGTACTGTACATCTTCATTATCACATGCACCAGCCACTTCTCTACACATAGTTTTATCATATCCAACTGCACAACTTCTCTGGGCACCCTATCAAAGGCCTTAGCCAGGTCTAGAGACACAAGATATAGATCCCTATTTTTTAGTAGATGTATTTCCTGCAGTTGCTTGACTATGAAGAAAGCATCGATTGTACCACGTCCTGGCATGAAACTGAACTGCATATCGTCAAAAAAAATGCTTTCCCTGATCATACCTTCAAAGACTCTCTTACAAACCTTCATGACTTGGTCAAGCATTTTCAAGCCCTTATAATTTTCCCTTTCCAAGGAATCCCCTTTGTCCTTATATATGCTTACTATTACACTTGTATGCCATTAATCAGGAATTCTTTCCTCTTT